>JANHGN010011176.1:0-26415 GCA_024605025.1 Megaceryle maxima
CCTTCAAATGTCTGTTTTGCCTGTGTTGGAGAGAGAAGAGGTAATTTGAGCCTTAGCATTATCCAGTTACTTTGCTGGAATGTTTTGGTGTCTTCTACTAGTATATGTAAAATTACTCTGAGCCCTGCCTTCCCTCTAGATTTTAAGAAACTCCTAGACAAAAAGGCCATTTAATCAAGCATGTGAAACCTTAAGTGTTTTGTCTGTTCTGAAGCTCTCAATTTTTCCCATCCCAAGTAGTGAGTTGAGTGTGAGGGAATCCAATGGGCTGCTATCTGAGAATCAGTAACAGTGGATTATATGGATTTACTCAGATATTGCTAATTTCTCATCACAGCTTGGTGAATTTCAAGCTGTACATATTATGATGAAACTTTAAGGTAGTTGTGGCTATTTTTTTCTTGTAATCAACTGATTTCCCTTCCCATTTGTAACAGACATTATTTTTGCCAATAGCTTTGTAAGTTTTCTTAAGGCTTTCTTAAGGTGAGAAAGAGAAGGTTGATAATGGTCTTAAAATTAGTGACAGTTGAATTAGGAGAATATTTTAAGTCATCTTTGAACAGTTGGACAACTTTTAGCATCTGGGTTCCAAAAAGGAGGATGTAGTGTTATTAAATTCCAGAATTCAAATATGCTAGTCACCAAACCTTCCACTATTGCCATGTTAAAACCATTCTGAATGGACTATGGGCACTGAACTATTGTTTCTTTACTGTGGGAGAAACATGCTAATGAGGTGCAGATTTCAAATGGTGTTATTGAAAAAAAAATAGAATTGAATACTGAAATCTGTTGTGACATATGGATAATTAGTGAATGAAAATAGGAGAATGTATGCTATAGTCTTGGTCCATAGATGAAAAGATAAGAAATGCAAGAATACTAATAACATAACTGGAGATAAACTATTTTCCTTCTTAATTTTACTTCGAGGCCGAAGCTTTGGGATCTAGACTGGTGTGAAGAATGAATCCTCCTCACAAGTCCTACGTAATGAAGACCTCTAAGCATATGCTGGAAAAGACCGAGCAGAGGAATAGTTTTCTGCTTAAAGTCTGTAGACTTCTTAGTAAACCTGAGTAGTTGACTTGTAGTGTTAGCCTGACACTGCCCACAGTTTGTGCACGATTACCTGTATCTGCCACAGTAGGAACACGTTCTTTCTCTCAGCTGTTTCCCTTACATGTATCTTCATTTGGTACTAAAGGCAGAAGAATCTGCTGAGAACCAATCAGTTAAAAATGCGTGTTATCTTGCCATTTTTGGTTGTTGGTGTAATTCTCTAAATACTTGTGAATACAACTATAAGCTAGCTGTTGAAATAGCTGAATTGTCTCTTAAAACCAGACATTTGAAGCATTGGAATCTCTCTGTTCAGTTTAATATTAGAACTCCAAATAGTTCTTTCTCATATGAAAACTTGAGCTTTAATTTCCAGGGATGGGCTTTTTTTTTTAATGAAATACCTGTGAACTTTTGTTTTCTTTAAAAAAAATATTTCTTGCTACTGCTACCTGCACAAAAGCTAAAGAATAATAGAATTCTCAGTCTGTGTTATTCTGAATGGCAGATAAAAAGCAGGGAATACGTTGTGGTGAGATAGGGCTGTGTTTTGTACTTGTTTTTCTGATGAGGATTTGAGGCACAGAGTGGCTTGCCTCAAATTGTCTTTGGGTGTCTTTGGTTGAATCCTGCTTGGCTTCTGCACCTGTAGGGTCATCCTGCAGTCACTAGATAATTCTTTTATCTCCAGTTCTGCCCAAGTGATTTTATTCTATGGGCGAAGAAGTTATTTTAGTTTCAGTGTGGAAATTGTTGCTCATCTTGTTTGGAGATTGTTTGGTTCCATACATGTGCACTGCAACAAACTTCAGAAATGTTTCTCGCTTGAATTGGTGCCCCTTCTGTAGTGCTGATTTTAATATACCATATTTCATATCTTATCAGTATTTTTGGATGAATTACAGGAGCATTTAATGATGTTCTTAAAATGTTGAAATTTAACTCTAATGATTACCAGGGAACAGACTACAGAGTCCTAAGGAAGAAGAAGGAAAAGACTGAAAATTTATCATCATCAAGGTTGGAAAAGACCTCCAGGATCATCAAGTCCAACCTTCTGCCCAACACTTCCATGGTCACTAGACCATGCTCTGAAGTGCCACATCTACTCGCTTTTTGAATACCTCCAGAGATGGTGACTCCACCACCTCCCTGGGCAATCCATTCCAATGTTTAACTGCTCTTTCACTAAAGAAATTTTTCCTCATATCTAATCTGAATTTCCTCTGGAGCAACTTGTGGCCATTTCCTCTTGTCCTGTCATTAGTTACGAGGGAGAAGAGGCCAGCACCCACATCTCTACAACCTCCTTTCAGGTAGCTGTAGAGAGCATTAAGGTCACCTCTCAACCTCCTCCAGAGTAACCAAGCCCAATTCCCTCAGCCTCTCCTCATTCAGTCTTGCAGGATGTTTTGTATCCAGATACCCGTGTGAGAGCTGCCTGCAGTAAGGATATGGAAGCAATTAATTAAATAACAAACCAACCCAACCCCAAACCCAAAACTTCATATAAAAATCTCTTGCCATATGCTTGAAACCTAGCAGTTTGTCTTCCTGTCTCTTACTACAAGAGTTGTTTTTTTTTTTTTTTTTTTTTCCTAAGCACAATATTGTGACCAGAATCATAGAATAAATGCCAGGTACATAGAGGGTGAGCCAAAAAGAAAAAAAAAATGGAGAGTTGCTCTTTATTCAAGTGGCTACAAGCATTTCCAAACTCTCTCTTCTGTTTCAGTTGCATCTTCTCCCTGGCTTTTGATCTTTTCATTTGTTTTTGACCTCCTTTGCTTTTGTCTGATTCCCTAAGCAGTGGCACCACTACTGCTTTCTCAACTAGTCTGTGTTCTGTCTTCTCTGTGCTTTGCACATATTAACATTCTTAGTCTTTTGGTTTCTTCCTATTTTATGTGCTTCCCTGGCAAGAGCAAAGAGCTTAGGAGAGAGTCATGCTTTTAATTCCAGTTTTACAAGAGTAGGTGCTTGGCTGCTGGAGGAGGAACTGAAGGTAAATGCACCTCAGCTTGCTTACAAAGCAGCTGAGCACCTTTTTTACCTGCCTATGGAAGCAGCATGTGCAACAATCCAGTGTCGTAGAGAGACTGCAGAGCATGTCCAGTGGCTGCTGGTCTGTGAAGGGTTGAGTTTTCGAAATAACAACCTCATCTGAAGTTTTTCAGAAGCCTGTAATTTTGGTACTTTGTCAAGAAAATGAGCAATCCTCCCTTTATTCCCCTTCCACTTCCCCAAAAGAAAAAAAGAGCTAGCCGCAAACCAACCAAAAGCCACACCCTTGGTATGAGGCAACCCATCTGCCACATCTTAAATTCAGCTTCTTCCAGTTTAGGCTTTGTCAACAGAATACTTTTTGAAAAAGTATTTTAATATGGACTTCAGAAGCTATTTTATTTTTCTAATCTTACTTTCAGTCATGACAGCATAAGTTTAACAAAATCTGGTTTTCACTTCTAAGTAAAATAGGAGAAAACCTCTTGCTCTCTGAAATCTCTGGCCGTACTGATAGCTTGGCAAATGTCTTAAGCAACTGAAAATAAAGTTCTTCTAAGATGTGTCAGATGCTTAATTACAGGCAGAGTTCCAGGCTTGGTTATAATAAATGTAATTATTCCCTCCCCTCTCAATTTAAATTAAAAGTAAGAAACATAAATAATGGCAACCCAGCTGTCTGTCAATGCTGTCCTTAATTGGCCAAGACTGAAAAGATGGTTAACAATGCAGGTAGTTTAGAAGAGGTCCTAAAACTTGAATTTCAGGTTATGTATATGAACATACTGAGCTGGAATAATGGGAAGATAAACTAGAACAGGAATACTTGTGGTGGTGGTCAATTCAGCAAAACCAAATCATGATAAAAAGCCGATGACCAATCGGACCTAGTGTGTTAGTGCAAATATTTATAAACTATTTGACCTGAATTGTCATTATATCTTCCACTGTTTTGCAATTTTGATGAAAACTTTCCTTCTTGGTTTTGTAATTAAATTAAAAATTCGTTTTGTAATTAAATGAAAAATAAAAAAAAATTAAAACTAAAACCCAAAAACACCACAAAAAAAACAATACTCAGTAGAATAATTTCATGGAGTTTGCAGGAAAAATATCTGTAACTCATAGTAAAATTGTTTTGAAGATAAACAAGCACTCCATCATCTAATGATGGAGAATTCACATCACTTCTATGCTGCAGCTCGTCCCCGTTCCTGATGCTTCCCAAGGAAGCTGCTGCTTGTGGAGGATGGGATTCTAGTGACTGCTCTGATTTGCTTTCTGGTCTATAAGTAGAAAGACTTGTATTCAGATGAGTGTTTTTAATGGATCTGTTCACAAGTTACATGTCTTCGTGCAGAGAATGAACATCTACAGAGCTGCTCTTGCTCTGAGTTTTATAGTCATACTTTCAAGTATCAAAAGCTTACATCCCTGTGGAGAGAGGTTTTTTTTTTTTTTTTTTTCTTTCTTTCTCTCTAGGTTTGCCCCAGTGACACAAACTGTCTGACAACTAGTCTTAGATATGAAAGACTGTTCTAAAGGCCTTTACAGGATGAGTAGAAGTTTGTCATCATTCCTCTTGTGAAGACAATGGTACAGTTTTTAGTGGCTTATGCAGGTGGAGGGGTGCAGCTGGTTGGCTTGGATGAGGTATCTCCTTGTCTCCTTCATATTTCTAAGAGAAGAATGAGGCAGTTTAGTTTTTCAAGGGAGTCAACAAGAGGTTTAATGTTTCTTAACTAGCTTGAGACTTTTCTCTGGGTGTGAGACATGATGAATCTCAAAAGGAATCTGAAAAACTGGATCAAAGACACACAGAGGGAATTGGTGTAGAGTGCCCCCTCCCCTTGTTTTATCAGTGTACTCCATTTGAAGCTTACACTGCCTGTGAAGTAGTTACCTTTCTTGGAGTGGGAGTTTCACCCCCATCTTGATGAAACATATTTGCATCCCACAGCAAGCAGAGGCCTGCTCCAGGTCTGCCAGACATTGCCTTAGGGCCACCCAGAGGGTTCTGGCTGTTGGGGGGATTCTGGTAAGTGGCCGTTTTGACATGCATGTTTTGAATTCCCTGATGCTGCAGTTAGAATCACTGCTTATGATGAAATAATGTAATCAGTAAATTATTTACAGAGGCAGGGCTGGATTGGCAGAGGTGCCCTCATTGTGAAGTGAAAGCTCCCTAAAGCAATGAAACAATAGAGAGTGGAATTGGAGCAGATTTTAAAGGAAGTAAAGATTTTGTGGGAGCC
This sequence comes from Megaceryle maxima, assembly GCA_024605025.1. Taxonomy (NCBI): domain Eukaryota; kingdom Metazoa; phylum Chordata; class Aves; order Coraciiformes; family Cerylidae; genus Megaceryle; species Megaceryle maxima. The sequence goes on from JANHGN010011176.1 coordinate 5,325, forward strand.
AGACAGAGGCCAGATTGGGTTTTCTAAAATACTGTCTGGGTTTGGCTTTATCATCCAATACTGCAACCCTGGAAGCTTGTAGAGCTTTCTGGGTTTGTCTGTAAGGTGACTAAAGTGTGTGTTGTTGTTATAGCATCTTCTAATAATTGCTTCTATGGTTTTGCTTATCAATAATTTGGAAGAGATTCACAGATCTTCTTCTCAAGTGTTACTAGCAAGGCTGGGGAGGCAAGGTCACTTCCATTCAAGCTCATTTAGAAACTGTGTACACAGACCAATCTTGGTATGGCTAAAATACTACATTTAAAACAACAGCAGCACAACAACAGCAGCACAACTACAACCCTCCCTTTCCATCTCCAAACCTGCTTACACCCTCCACACCCTGGAAAAAAACCTGACTGAGAACAGATTAGGTTAAAAAGTTCTTTTGTGACTCTCATGCATGGATTAAATAGGCCTCTCCCTGTTCAGTCCATATCCTTGTATGAAAAGAACACAGAGCAGAGGTAGCCAGCTGTCTTGGATGGGTGTAAGGGAGAAACCCAGCGGAAAGAAACAACTGTATTTTAAAGGAAATTTCAGAAGAACTTAAATTTCCATATCTCTGGTATTCTTTCTGCTTTCAAATATTTAGTTACAACAGACCTGGATTTATTATCCTCACAGGCTTTAGGTTATGTCAGTACATCCTTAAAACCAGTCTGTGGAATTGTTTTAGGTGTGCAGTTAACTTTAACTTCAAGATCAAATATTTAGTAGTATTTATTGCTGTAACTTACTTGCCTGCTTTAACAGGGTTTACAGTGATTATGGTGTGATACATTTTCAAAAGAAAAAAAAAAAAGGCCTGTCTAAATCTTCTTCAGAAGGAGCAGAAGAGGTCTTGCCTTGTTTTTTCTAATCCTTAATTATTTAGTGTTATTTCTTTATTATTTCATGAAAAGCAAGCCATTATTCCACAGGAAGCTGGTGGTTTCAGAGCTATTATATACCACTGAAAGAAATAATAATATTTTTTTTCTGACTTGTCATGGCTCATGCTTTAGGTGAGACTACACAGGCAATTTTTTAACGGTTCTGTGTAACTTACCCTTTCACGAATGAATTATCTGTCTTTGTCATTCTTAACAGTTGCAACTAGGCAGCATTCAATGAATAAACACAAAAGTAGTTCATCACAGATAGAAAATACTTTAAATCCTTTCAGCTACAGATAGTCATCTGCTGGGATAGAATCTCTGCATTTCAGTGGTTGAGAAACATATCTGTTTCTGATGCTCTTGTAGCAAGTAGGGCAAAGTGAAAACTTCAGGACTGGTGTGTTAGCTAGGCAGCTAACTGAAAGCAAAGGTTAATTTTTACTTGTCATTAATTTGATGTAGAATGGTGCTTGCCAGGGTCAATTGTAATTTACAAATAATCTTAACACTGTCAACATTCATACCATTTTTGTTTTAGGGAGCAGTTTGTGTTGGTAGAACAGGTACATTGTTACCTTGAAAAGCAAGTAGCCCATGAGATAGTCTTGCTACTCTATTCCAAAAGGGTTCATGTGCAATTCTAGCTGCACCTCTTTTAGGTAGAGCAGTTTTATCCAGCACTACTTATCTGTCTTCCTTCTTCCCCCCCGCCCTTTTCATTTTAGGACAAATGGAAATACTATCTCTATGGAGATGTTATTTAATGTGGTTCTAAAGATGCCATAGAAATATGTAACTGTGAATACAAAATTTGATTTTTAAAATGCAACAGGGTTGCATTTTAGGAAATGTCTGTAAGTAATGGTAGCTGGGGTTTGGTCGGTAGGTGCTCTTTGAGGTGGTGAGAGGCGGAAGAGTACTTGCAGTTCTTCTCTTACTTGCCCCCAGTTATTTGTCACAGTCTGACAAGTGTCTTCAGGAACCAGGCAGGACACTGCAGTTCCTGGAGCTGATGACCTAGTCATCCTTCTTCAGCAGCATTAGGAGATATGTCTTGCCCGGCTTCTCTCCTGCTTCTGGCTATGTATTCCTTCTTGCCCCTTGTCCTCAATCTGGAACCCCTCATTAAGCATCTTTAAGTGACTAACCTGGCAGAAGTTCTAAGTAGTGTGTCTGTGGGGCTACTGACAGATTTCTCCCAGACTGGTGAGTTACAGCAGCTTGTGGGGGCTCCTGCTGTGGGTCAGCTCCAACACTTATTAAATAGGGGGAGCGTGCAGTGCTTTTTTTACTGTGCTTTGAAGTTTGTGGTGTTATGTTGGTGGTATTTGGCAATTATTCTAAGCAAGAAATTTAGCTCTGCCTGCTCAGTGTATTTATGCAGGAACTTTAAGGCTGTTAGGTGTTGAAACAGTATCTGTGTATGTACTTGAATTCTGGAGTGGACAGGTTCCACAATAGCGCATCTATATCCTATTTTCAGTTTAAAGAGCCTGTTACAACTCCCTCTGCTGCAGAATGGGTAGTATTTCTCCCTTCATGTTCTTGGACCACAGTTTGATAGCTTGCTATCTAAATTCACCCCTTAAAGCAGGCATCAGACTGATGGACATAATTTCTATCTGTTTGTAAAACATGATTCTTCTGAAAATGAATAATTGTAGCAAGGTAGATTATGCTAGTGTTATAACTGAACACTTCAAATGTGAAACATTTTAGAATGTTGTAGAATAATTTAGTATTTATGTGCAAAATATATAAGATATAAGCAGGTAAAAGAAATGCTTAGGAATGGAAGATCTGTGTGATTAACTAGTGAAGTTCATAAGATATAAATTCTTAAGACTTGCAGAAAAAAAGCACATCAGTTGCTGTATATTTTTCCTGTAACAGCTTATCTTCAAATGTGATTTTCCTTCATCTGTAGATATATATTCACCTGCCTTTCAAGCTGAAATATGGACATAGTTAATATTTTTATAATAATATGCTTATTAATATTTTAGTAGCCATTTATGTTAAGTAGATTGAAAAGATGTTCTGAGTGATTAAACACCTTTTATTTTTCATTACTGCCAAAGTTCACTCATGAAACTAATTTAAGGACATTTCCTTGTGATACAGTGCAATTGTCTTGCTTCATAATCTGTCTTTATACATCAGCACCGTTTGAAAGTCTCCCTCTTCTCAGTGCCTTTACCTTATCTTAGAGGAAGACCCCTGAGATGTTTGCATTGGACTACAGCACTGGTAGTCTTGAAAGTCATGGATGCTTGTGTATAAGGAAAGGCAATTCTGATTATTTGCAACACTTGAAATTCCGAAGTCCACTGGTGTTTGTCCAGGTCATTAGGAGTGAAGTTACTCGGGGTCGACACAAAGAAGGAAGTAACAGATTTACTGTTAAGAAATGGCTCAGAAATGTCTGTGCGAGGTAATTACATGCAGGAAGCTGTATGGGAATAGGAAGTATGAAGAGGCCAAAACAGGCAATTCCTAAGATTTGGGAAGAATCCAGGCACCTGTGACTAGCAGGCCTGTTGCTCATTTTTCTCTTTGACTTGAGTTGATGGTTGCCTGACAATCAGGATCTAGATTGGGCTATTTTGGTGTGGGATTGTTGCCCTTGTTGGTGGTTTTCCCCATAAATAAATGTTTGTTTTCACACATAATTATGGTAAATTTTTCTACTTTCTGCCTGGCTTCTAGGGGTTTCTAGAGGCTTGTCAGAGATGAGTGTAAAGCAGTTTTCAGGAAGGAAATCACATTGCTAGTAAATAATCCAATTAAATTTTAATGCAGAGAGTGCATGGGTGTCTAATTTCTCTGGGACAGCTTCTATCATTCATGGTTACTGAAATAATGAATGTTTTCTATGTAGTTTATTTAAAGGGATCTTCAGAGGACCTCTTTGCATATTACATCAAAATATATGCAAATTGACTACCCACAAGTCCATTCACTGAGCTATCAAAAATGTATTAAAGCACTTCAAAAGAATAAAGCCAAGTGAAGATTTTATGTCCTGAAGTGGTATCAGTAACATGGCAGATTCTTCCTATTTTTCACTTCTTTAAGAGGAAAATTGGAATTTCTTCATCTATTTGTAGACGTATTCGGTAATAAGTTGCTGTGAAATAGGTGGTGTTGCCTTTCAGCTCCACAGAGGTTGAAGCATGAAGCTCTGTGGAATTTATTCTGCAAAGGTTTAGTAGTTTACTCTTCTTTGTACAATTCTAAATGGTAATTACTCAATACAGGACAAGGTTACAGCTGAAACTTCTATCAAATTCCCATAAAATCATGATGACAATCAAATCAATTATTTTAAGAACAACTTCCCCTTGAAAAAGTTCTTGGTTTTAGTTGTTGGAAGTGTGGATGGTATCACACAGTGGGACACTGAAGAAATCATTTGACAGTGACGATTCATTCCGCTTTCCAACACTTCTCCAGTCAGTATTTCATGAGCACAGATGTCTATTTCAGTGGTATGACCATTGACTTCAAAGTATCGGTTTCTTTTCAGAAAATTATTTGTAGAATTATGTGTTTGATTTGCTTTTGAAGGAAACAGTGAAGTCTAAGGTGCTTTTCTGTGGCAGTTGTTTTAAACATTGAGCTGCCAGGGACCACCTTTTGTGAGTTTGCAAGGCTTGCTAGCCAGTTTACCTTGCCTTCTCTCCCTTGATGGCACCAGTGCTTCAATATGGTATGAGCTGACTTTTCAAAACTAACCTCACCCTGCTCCCCTAGTTTGGTTTGCTGGTTTGTTTTTTGTTGTTTTCCCCCTCCCCCCAGATTCTCTCTGAATTGGTTCACTGTGTAGTTTCCCGAGTGTCAGCTCTGGCTCAAGAGAAAGGGCAGTAAGTAGGGGAGGGGAAAAGGCAAAATGGTGCTAATCCTACTTCAATTTTGTTTAAGAGGCAGTGTAATGGCCCCGGGACAGAAAGAGATAATTATTCCTGGGTTACTGAATAACAGATTTGTCCAGAGTTGTGGAGCAGCTGATTAGAAAAAAAATCTTTGTCTAACCACAAGTGGTCCATGGAGCACGAGAGAGTTGGTAGTTCACAACCAATGTGTAAAAAACATATTAAACAATTTAAAACTGCATTGCCTCAATTAAAAACTTGGCTTGAGGGTTGGTATTTTGGGAACATATTGTCTAAAGAGAGAGAAATTTCTTTTTTTCATCCTCTATTCCCATTGGTAGTTTCCTTGATTTACACAGGGAGGCTTGCTTAGGGCTTGACTGTATTGTGCTTTTCAGTGAGCTCTGGGGCAGACCTTTTCTGCAGGGAAAGAGGAACTCAATAATTTTGAGCTGGTTGTGGGTGATACACTGAGCTTTGTTACTGTCTTTGGAATTTCTGGGGTGGTTTATTTATTTATTTATTTTTTAAAATTCTGTTTCTGTCACTGGGTAAATAGAAAGTAGGGTGAATGTATAAATGTGTATTTTTTTCCTTTTCTGGATTTTTTTTTCTTTTGTTTTATTTTAAAGAACCCATTTTTGCTTGAGAAGCATTGCTTTGTGGTGCTTCCCAGCCCTTCTCTTTTGTTTCATGTGGGCCTCCCTAGAATGCTTAAATATGCTAATCCCTGGCAGCAGAAGGGTAAAGGCTTTTTAAAAAAAAAACTTTTTGGTTTTGTGAGCCTTTGGTTACTTAAGATAATAAGAAAATGTAAATAATAAAGATATGCAAATGATGTGCATAAATATTTGTCAAGAAGTATACAGTGGACAGATTGCTTTGGAAAGACTTCTAGAATAGGGTGGGAGAGATAGTAAGAGGTAGTAGGAGACATTTAAACAGCAGACTTGCAGAATGGTTTCTAGCTCTATTAGTGAATCGTATTTGAAACCTTTTAAAGGGATAGCTGATGAAAAAATCTGATATTGTTGCTGTTCTAAAAAACTACTTGTTTAAATCAAATGGTCAGTACAATTTTGTATAAGGTTATATTTAACCTATTTATAATTGAAACAGTTCTGACTGAAGAGTTGATTGTGACTTCTCTTTTCCTCTCTCACTTCATCTGTTGCTTCTTTTTTGATTATTTGGTAAAGTGATAGCTGCCTTGTGGGCACAAGCTGTTATGCAAAACCAAGCCCTGGGGTTTGCATCGTGTTTGGATAAGCTGTAAGCATTGCATACAGAAGAATGTGCAAGTAATACCTTGAGATTTTAAGAAAGTCATTTGCATTTATGAAAATAAGAGGCTGATACAAACTTGATTCTAGACAGCTCTTATGATTTTTTGAGATATTAGTGTAAGAGGAAAAAAAAGTGAAGGAAATAAAGACTTTATCACAATTTATGATCTATTTCAAACAGCAGGTTCAAAATCATAATTCCTTGGGACACATACAGTGGAAAAATCCTTAATGTTAAGCACAAAGTTATGCTTATGTTCTGCTGAATTATGGTCTTGGATGTTAAGCCAAACCAAGACATTTATTTTGTGTTCATGATAAATGGCTTGGATTTACATAAAGTCAGATTCTTTTTCTTGGTGCTTAATTGCATTTCTATAAAGTAATGCTTTATATTGGACTTTTAGATAATTGGATATGTATTTTTAAATATTTTTTTATGTGACCTGGTAAACAAATGTTTTTGGTAGCAAATTACAGACATTTTTAACGGGACCTTAAATGTACTGTGGCTGTATTTGTATATTCCAGCCCTAGAGAAAGATGTCAATCTTTTCAAGAGTGAAGGAGATCATTGCTAGTAAAATGTTTTGCTGTTGTTGTTTCTAATGCAAATTATTTCATGCCATTACTTTCCTGAAAAGAATATTGATTAATGACATTAAAGAGTATTGAATTGCATTTAAAATTTCAAATTGCTTGACATCCATATTTGCACTTCAGCTCGGTAAAGCCTATTGTTGCTTTTCTCTGAAGCTGTGATTTATGTGTCTCTTTCAAGATGGTCAATGCACGTTCAGGATAGAATAGGATGATAAAAAAGGGAGAAATACTTAGCATATATCTAGAAGAAAAGTGTCTACATTGTTTATTTGTTTTGTTGGGATTTTTTTGTTACACAAAATGTTATAAACTCTGACTTGGAGACTCTTAAGCTGCTGACGCTTAGAAGCCAGAAAATTCTACTGGAAAATATTATATGTTTGTCTAACATCTGAAACTGGCCAGTAATGGAAATCACCCAAAAACCATGCAATGTAAGTGTAGGGTTTCAGAAATACTCTACCCTGTTGCTGGCACCAAGTGAATAGCTGGAGGGAAACTAATGTAACACCCTGAAACCTTTCATACCCTGAGCCCTCAACTAGCTGAAATCCCTTTCAACCAGCAGGATAATCCTTGTAAGTGATGTGCTTTGGGTCACTGGGAAAAACCTTTTGTCTCGTACTGAAAATAAAGGTCTTCTGATCATTTTGCCCATACATTAAGAACGCCAAGGGGTCGGCGCTGTGCGTTTTCCGTGTCTGCTTTGTGTTAAACATTACAGAATGTTTTTTGTGCTACAAGAGAGCGGTGGCACAAATAAATAAGTGCAATTTTTGAAAGCTCACAGTTGCCCTGGGAAGAAGGAAGATGTGGAAGGTGAATGGCCTTAACCTGAAGGCTCACTCGTATGGTGTGTTTTTTCACCGTGTTGCCACGTAGGCACTGGGTGCCATCCTGCCTGAAGTGGGGGAGGTACTGTTTCTTGCAGCTCCTTCACTGCTGCTGCTGATCCCGCTGCTTTTCTGCTTCATTACCCTGATGTGGGCATTGTTGATGCCTTTTCACTCACAGTCCCTCAGTCTGATTCAAGAGCTACTTGAGTGTATCTAAAGGAAAAAGCCTTTCACCTCCTTCTGTCTCAAAATATAGCTTGTATAGCAAATATTCAGTGGTGTGATTATGGAACTATGTTGAGCTGCACCGTTAGAGGCAGATTTAAATAAAATCCAGACTAAAATTGTAGTCCAGTTTTGTGAGAAAATGATAAATAGTATAGCAGGTTTTTCATGATAGCAGTTTGCTAAATTAAAGGTTGCTGGATATTGTTAAGAGCAAACATTTCCGTCTCCTCCGTGCTGTTAATTATGCAGAATCAGTGTCTCTTCTCATATATCTTTACATATAAATCCTTATTTTTGCATTTCACAGGTGTTAATTTGTATATATTTCATAGTCTGAAATTAATGAAGTGAGAGGATGATGTTAGTGCAAACCTTTTCTTCAATACCATACAATGGCTTGCTTAATTCATTTTAAAATTAGTGATATCTAATACACAAAATCATTATTTAGGTATAAATGTGGGTTTACATTTCAGCTGATAGCAGTGTTATGCACAAATTGAAATATAATTTGTGATGAATGCAGGAGTGGATTGTCACAGTGGTAATCTGGACAGTGGATCGACTTCTTATCTGCTGCCTTCTGGCACCTTTTCTCTTAAACCCTTTGCCCTCCCTCTTGTATTCCTGTGTTTGCTGTTCATATTTCCCACATCCTGTTTGTGCTGTTAGTACTGTATTTAATTAAATGTTTTGCCTTTGCAAAATTATCCAAGTGCAGTGCTTCATTGAACAACGTGCTATGAAATGCCTTTCATAAGAAGCAAAGTCTTATTGCCAAGTGTTCAGCTGGGGAGACCTGCACCCCCATTCCATCTCTCCCAGCAGTGGGGAGATGTTAGGTGTTCTCTGTAGCATTTATTGTGACTCCACTTTGTGCTTGTTAAAGCTCATCCACATCTTTTATCGGTTACAGTTGCTTCCTGTATTTGTGTAATAACAATGTAATAACCTGGTTCCCCTGGTGAGTTGTACATGATCAAGCAGTAACCTTCTCCCTTACCTCTGGGGAAAAAGCTTGCTCCATTTGGACAAGGCTTGCCGGGGTGGAGAGAACAAGTGCCAGTCCTAACCTAGGATTTACTTGGTGTGTTCATCAGATATTACAAACAGAATGTCTTTTAATGTAACCTTTGAAGAGTAAGTGCCTTTGCTAAATACTGTATACTTAGGGTGTATATAATTCATGTGTGTAAAGCAAAAGACCTGGGCTGAGAAATGCTTTCAACGTGAGATGGTAAAGGGAGTAAACTTGGACAGTGCTGGCCGAGGAGATGGGATTCTTCACTGGTTCATTGCTGATAATTTACTGAGGTTACACTTCTCAGATGGAGCTTGGCTGCCCCTGGGATCTGAATGTACTGTTTCATGCAGTCTCCTGTGCGCAAGTGATCTTTCTGGAAGGAAGTGTTTTGAGCCTTGTAAGCAAGGATTTGGGTTACACCCTGTAATATTATAGTAGGTCAAACTCAATTAAATTGTAATTTTAATAAAACTTGAAAATTATTGAATAAAGTGAGACTTATTTCCAAATAAACAAACCCCCTAACCCAAGCAGAACAATCACACGCCATAACAAAAAAAGTGAGCACTTTCTGTGCACAAGTCATTATATATCCTGGATTATTTATTTATTTATTTATTACTTAAAACTAACGTAGAGCAGCTTGGAAGCAGAGAAACTGCTGTCTGTTATATAATTAGGTTGTACTGTAGTTTTAATTTTTCCTAATTAAGCTTGTAGTCGGAAAAGGAAATGATCTGCAGTGGGGTTATAAAGCATGAAAATGACTGTGATTAAAAAAAAAAAAGTATGAGTGGCCATTACATTCTCAAGAAAATTATATTGAGTACTGTCCCCAGCATACTACTGTGGTGTTTCTTTAGTTGGGAACTTTGATAGGCATTTAAAGCAAGAATCTCCCTCTGTTTTGTAGAACTTGGTTCCTGTCATAGTGATTTTCCCTGTTAGTGATGATTAGAAATTAAAACTTGACTACTATTGATTCCATTTCCCCCCCCCCCCCCGAAAACAATTAGGTAGATGGATTTTCAATAATGTAAATTAAGGAGGGTTAAAGGTTTTTTTTTTTTTTTTCTTCCGTTTTGGTTGCCTTTATTGTATCTGTGTGCAAAGCTGGTTAATTGTTCTAATGTATTAGCACTCGCTTTTCTTGGAGAAGAGTTAAAGTGACATTGGATTAGCTCAGATAAAGTCTGGGGTATACGATATTCTTGAATGTCTGTTTGTCTCTTGATTTTGGAAGTAAAAGCCCTGCTGTCAGGCGTGGCTTTGCCCGCGGTTCTTGTCTGTTTGATGAAGGCTGTTTGCGGTGCTGGAGAGGCGTCTGCAGTGCCGGGGAGTTGCCAGGACCTCATTAAGTGCAGCTTGGACCAGGGCCAGGCATTCAAGGCAGGGGAGCCTCAGCGTTTTCTCTCCCAGTGAAGAGAAGCGGTTCAGAAAGGGAGGGGAAGAAAGAAATGACTGCTTCACCCATCAACTGCTATGCTTTATTGTGCTGAAGGGGTTAGCTAAATTCTTGGAAATAAACTTGGGCCGTAATTTCTGCTAGCTGTTGTAAAAGTTGAACGTGTTCCCTCCTGTCCCTCGCCTTTTTCCTTTGCGTGAGACACAATAACTGTTACAGGACGTTCAAAGGTCTTCCTGTACTCTTAGTAAAACTAACTTCTCTTGTGCTATATTCTAAGTCAAATGAGAAATAACATGTTAAAGATGTAAGCATTGCCATCGTAGAGAAATATGGTCTGGTTTTTACATTTCCTATAAGCGGTCTGTACTAAAAATAGATATTTCTATCAGTTCCTTAAGCTATAAATGATTGAAATAATAGCTTCCATAAGGCATAAAGGTATTTTCCCTCTAATATTAAAAGTGTATTCTCCGTATCAGTTACGGGGAAAACTTGAGGTAATTTGTAACTTTTCAGAAGTATTCAGTAACTGAGGGAACTGTGTTTAAAGAGAACCAAGAAACACCACTTTCTGAAATGAAGTTCTGCTAGACGGAAGGACTTTCAACTCTGATGTCACTGTTTTCCTTCTATATTTAACCTATGATTTCTATCTGAATAAGATTTAAGGCTTTCTAAAAACCACAGTAGCCCTGAGCAGCAGCAATATAAAAAGCTTTTTTTTGAACAACTAAGATGCAGAACTGCACCCTGAGATGTCTGTGCAAAGACAAACCAGAATAATTTAGTGTAGCTGAGCCACTGTAGTAGGAGTTGGTTTCAGCAGTGGATTGGATGAGTGTGTTACATGGGTGTGTCTGGATCTGCTCTTCTGGCTTTCTCTTGTATTTTTACCCCAAATTTTTACCAAAAGGATAGCAGGGTGGGCATGAGAATGAGTTACAACCTGCTGCCAGCTGTGAGGGGTAACATTTACTCATGGTATCTGCAAAACAAGCTCTTCTTCAGACTTTTCTTTAGAAATTACTCCTCATCAGTTTAATAGTTTATTAAGGAAAATTATGGCATTCTTAGCACAGCTGGGGGAAACTCTTCTACCTGAAGAAATAAATGGTGGCTTTTGTTAATGTTTGTACCAGGTATATGGCAAAATTCATATAGTGCTGGTTTCTGTTTTGAGGACAGAGCCTGATAATAAGTCAGAATATTCATAAAACTAACCCATGGCCCCTCAGACTCCCCAGGACTTGTGATTTCAGCAAAACCCCTTTATGGAGATGCAGCAGACAGAAGGTTACACAATTTACTGTTTGAGACCTGTAGTTATCTTGTACAGCAGGGAGTGTCTTGAAGATGCTTGTTTATCAGATGCTAGGCTTAAGCTTGTGGGGATGTTATTGAATGAGATAAATTGTAGTGAAGGAGACTTTTTAATGGTAGAACGCTGCTGTTTGTACATCTGCAGATCAGTTAGAGAGATAAAGAGGCAGGTCAGAATGGGGATCTGAATAGTCCTATATTGTCTGAAAAATGTACACATCCTTAGTTAGCCGGGTTGAGTATGAAGGATGGAAGCAGCCTGTCCCATACAATGTTGTTAATCATTTTCTGGGAGTGGGGCGATGCAATCTGAAGGGCAGTACTGCTGAGTGACTACAGTTAGCTTTTAAAACAGCATTTGCTTTACAATGCAGATAAATCACCTGTGTTGTCAGAAAGAAAATGTGCTTCTTGTTTGCTGTTTCAAAAGGATTTAGAATTTCTGTAAAGATTGCACAAACTGTAAGGCTTGGGAAGATGGAGAGAAAAGAGTAGAGAGGGATGAATGCTGTAGTTGTCTGGCACATCAACGTGTAGCTGATAGTGAGCTAGAGGGAGTTGCTTGCAATTTCTTGTAGAATATTGGTTTAATTTTTAGAGGGTGCTAGCCTCCAAGAGGGAAGCCCATACTGATGGCTGTTATTCTCTGTAGATTTCTTCTACAAGAAATGGTAGTTCTACAAGGATTTAAAACAACATAGTCAAAAGCTGAAAATGGGAAATACTGCTGACCAAGCTGAAAACCTCAGGTTTTTCCCCCTAGTATAAAAAGAAAAGTTGCTTTGAATATTTAATGTGTTAATACTCCAGATGTTCAACAGTATTGATAATAGTACGTAGGAAAGGTATCACTGATTACTGCAGCTTATTTGTCTAGTAATGCTAGAATGGGTGAAGTACAGAAAAAATAAATGAAAAATCATCATGGAAGCTTTTTTTTGTTGACTTCCTCCCCAGTCTTGAAAATGACATCTATCTTTCACAGTTATCTCAACATATCTTTCTGATAGTTTAGAAGGTTGTAGCTTTCCCTGACTTAATCTAAATCATACTGCAGGTCCTTACAAGTGTTTTTTGTGATCTGGGAACTCTGTAGCCATTGGTCCTGCATGCCATCCTTATACCTAAAAGTAGCTGAGATTGTCAAAAGGAAGTAATTTCATTAAAGCTTTGCTTTCTACCCTCAAATGAGAAGTGATTTCCTTAAACTTGTTTAGATCCCCCCCCCCCCAAATAAATAGAATTAAAGATTCTGAATAATTATGAGCTGAATCATCTCTAGTTATGTTAGATGGGCAAGTATATGTGGCATTTTTTTGTGCCTTGATGGCATGCCAGAAATGTGTAATCAAATTTGCATGCCTGGATTTCCATTTCCATGTATATAATTTAGGAAGTAATTTTTGGTTAGATATTTGATTTAAGAATTTAGACAACAATGTAAGAAAGGTTTTTGATTGTAACTGCTGTGGATGCAAGTCTCTCTAATTGCTTGCAGGTTAGACATTGATACTGCTCAAACTTTTTCTCAGACCTGAACTTCATATCTGAACAGGGACATCCATCAGAAATTGCAAATGCTCCCTCATGATATTTAAAACCAAAAAGTTACTATTCAAGAAAAAAAGGTTTAAAGTTACCCTTTACACATTTGTCAAATGACAGTGGCAACTTAAACCTTTTCATTGTGCTTTCCCTCCTTGTGACTTGTCAGTTCCTCACTGCAGCAGATGGACGTTATAGGGACCCCTGATAATTGCCAGCTGAGGTTATTTTGAATGTTAAGGGCCAGGGTTCTAGGAGGGAAATACAGCTGTGCATCATATCTAGTATTTTTCAGATGTGGCCTGAGCAATATAAACTCATTAATTGATTGACCTGTATGGTTCTCTCCATTATTTATTTTCTTTGCAGAAAGAGAATTCCTACTGTCCCCATTTTCCTATTCTCAACTTCTTTGAGGGGTGTGCCAAGGAAGCCCAAGTATTTGGGGTCAGCTAGGAGATGATTTTTTGTTCCACTTAGAAGAACCGAGCCATCTGTCATCTGTAGCAGAAACTTGCCATAAGAACTAGAGGCAGTATTCTTTGCTGTATTGGTACCTGTTTTCATGTGTATGAACTGGAGGATAAAGGGCTGAATCTCCAGGGCATAACAGTGTTACTCGTACATAACCAGATTGCTATTTGAAAATGAAGGCTTGCAAGAAGCCTATTTGCTGGCAGTGTGCCTGCCATAAGAAATGGTAAATTGCTTGTCTGCCTTTGCACCGTATTCCTGAGCCTTCATTCAGGCCAGGAAGGTGCAATAAATATCAGAAATTCACCTTGGAATCGAGGGATGGATTCTGCAGACTCAAAAATGGATTAGACAACAGCTAGATGAATGTTGTCTTAATTATTTTTCAGGACAGGGCCAAGACAGAGAATCCATCAGGAATTTTCTGTTTTGTTTTGTATTTGGTTTATTTTTTTTTCTTCTGTGTGTTTTTTGGCAATGGGAATACAATGGAGAACTGATTCATTTTGATGGAGTGTTAATTTTTACTTGCATATTGTAATGGCAGTTATAGTTCATAGTGGCACCTGAAGTGATCTTTTGATTGTTCTTGCTCCCATAATGGTGAGTTTCATGCACAACAGTGGAACCAGGGAAGAAAATTCACAATGATCTGTAATTCTTTCCTGGCTGGCTGTATAAAAAAATATAAGGCAATGGAACCTTTACTCCAGCCTTCTGCCTTTTCCTAGGGGTAGAACAACCCTGGATTAGTTTACAATCTCCTTAGTACCTGTGTGGTGTTTTGTTTTGTTTGTTTGTTTGTTTGTGGATTTTTGTTGTTGTTGTTGTTGTTTTTTTGTTTTGGTTTTAATTAGTGTTATTATTTTCTAAGATTTTGACTTGAGGATGTACAACCTTTTTTACAAATTGCATCCAGGTAACAACCAGGGTTGATAGGCAGCAGATGTAGTGAAATGTTATGAAATGCTCTGAATGCAGTGTCGTGAATCAAAGAAATGGACTACTTACTTTCTAGAAAGATCTCCTGTGAAGGCTGGAATTCTGTCTCTGCTGGAATACGTGGCAAAACTGCCACTGACTTTAACGAGGTCAACCCTTGGGTTGCGAGGTGACTTAAGGAAATATTTTGCATAGTTTTTTTTTCTTGTTCTAGTGAGGTATCACACCAGGTATTCAGATGCAGATGTCATGATACTGATTCTTTTGTTTTCAGAACTGCAAAACCAGGTGAATTTACCCGAGTTTGTGTGGTTTTTGCAAGAGCAAATTCTGCAGCAGATGTCCCCATTAGTCTTTGGAGGCTTTGCAGGAGAGAGAGGCACCTTATAAAAACCAAGATAGACATGGCATTTTGTTCCATCTGGAATTTGTGTTGCATCAAGGAAGCTTCAAGAGCTGCAGTTGCTATAGTGATGCTTGCAGTGATGGTTTTCAGTACTTATTTTCTTTGAACACATATAAAAAGTAAAGCTTAAGAAAATAAAAATTGACAGCCTCAAACTCATTTAGCTTTAAATGGTGGATTGTGTGGAATCTTTTAAATCAGTTTATGCATATCAAGAAAACCATATAAAATGAAATGAAGTCTGTTCTGTTCATCATACTGCCAAGTTTTATTTTTTTAATAGACAAAATTCTAGATTCTTTTAAGATACTGCTTGGGCCAGCACAGGATTAGTGTTAATGTATGCTATAGCAGAAGGTGGTGGGAGTGTGCATGCATAGATTCCATAGGATTCAATTGTTTGTAATGCTTCATAAACAGACACTGCTATGAGGAGCTTACGTCTGATTTTAGATTAAAACCCAGCAAGACATTGCACGTTGCACTTCCTCCATTTCCTCCTGCCTTGAGTTGTAACTGGCCTTGTTTGGGAAGCCAGCTGGCTGTGCTGAAGAGGTGCAGAGACCTCCACAAGTGTTTTTTTGCTCAGCTTTTGCCCTGACATCATCTCGGACTCTAACTGCAATTTGGCACTTTACTGGAATTTAACAACTTTACTACAATTTAAGTAAAGTGTAAATGGTTACATGTGTGTACTGAATAGTTACAGAAGTGAGAAATGTGGATTAGATCTGGTAATGGGACAATCTCTGGCAGAACTGGGAGTGTTATGCTTGCCAGAGGTCCTCTGAGAGCTGCTGTGCTGGTGTTAAGTGGGAGGTAATTTTAAGTTTTCTTTCAGGTGTAAAAGCTCCTGGACAATAAGCACCTTTTCTTTCCATTGGAGCGGTTCTGGTGTCTCTCACCTCTAACCAGCATGCTTTCTTTGACCTATTAAGAAATTGGTATCCATGAGGTCTTTATTTTTCTGTCAAATTTGATTCTGTCTGTGAGTTTGGCGAGCAGACTCACCAAGGGTCACCAACAAGATTTTCCAGGGTTGGTGTTGGTTACAGCTGTGTTACTGTAGTCCTGACAGGTCTCTAGAATGTCCTTGTCTTCCCTCCCTCTGATTCTGGACCTGTGCAAGTGTTACCCCCTGAGATGAGATCATGAATTACTTCCACTGAATAGGGACTTTAAGTGCTTTGCAGTAATAGTAATAGGCAACATCACAGTAACTTGGATAGTTTTCGTCTTCGTTTTTTAGTATTTTTGACACATACTTGGATGAAAGCATGAATTGGTTCCTGTCTCAATTTATTTATAGTCAGAATAAATACACAGTATAGCGACTCGGCAAAAAATGCCAAAGGCTGAAGAATGCCAAAGATAGACCCAATGGAGTCCCATAGTGTGTTAGCTTAATGCATATGCTTGTATGGGAGTCTTGTTGATACTTCTTTAATGGTTAAAAAAAGGGGAATTCATTTATTCACCGTGGATTTACGTTGTGGATGAAATTAATTTCAGCAGAAGCTTGGATGAAAATGAGAGTGACTTTGCGACTTGGCAGCTGCTCACAGGAACCATGCTATACCTATAGTGACCTATAAAAGGTGGTTTTGGTGGTGGTTATAAGAGAAACTGGCATCTGCTATCAAATGTATCGCAGAGGGAACAGGCAAGGTAATGATAAGTAGTTTGAGAAAACAGTGAGAGTCTGAGCACTGTAGGACTTTGAAAGGTAAGATGAGAAGTGTGATGAAGTTAAGCATTAAGGGGAGAAATAGCAAGACAGAACATTCTGGAGGTGTGTGAGAGGGAAATAGAAGGGAGCATAATAATAATGAACTCTGCACTGGGGCAAGCCTACTTATGTTATGGGGCAGTTTCTGCATTCACCGTTGCAGTAACTTTGCTTCCTTGTTTAGCTTTGCATTGCGTTGAAAGTGGCAGCTGAAGTGAATGGTGGCTTTCTGCTGAAAGACTGACTTCTGTAGTTTATGTACTCATTCATTGGTAGAGAAAGTTTAGTCATGACTGAACTAAATTCTAAGGGACTGGAACATGTGCCTTACAAGGAAAGTCTGAGACACCTGGGGCTCTTTAGTCTGGAGAAGAGAAGACTGAGAGGGGATTTGATAAAATGTTTATAAATATCTGAGGGCTGAGTGTCAGGAGGAAAGGGACAGCCTCTTCTCACTCGTGCTTCAGCTTATATCCATTCCCCCTTGTCCTATCACAGGGCACAAGAGCTTCCACCTTAACATGAGGAGGAACTTCTTTACTGTAAGGGTCACAGAGTGCTGGAATGGGCTCCCCAGAGAGGTTGTGGAGTCTCCTGTTCTGGAGGTTCTCAAAACCTGCCCGGATGAGTTCCTGGGTGACCTGTGTTGGATTGTACGATCCTGCTCTGGCAGGGGGGTTGCCCTTCCAACCCCTGGCACCCTGTGATACTGTGAAATTCCTCTTTTTCATCCATGGAATGCTCCTTTCCCTCCATAACCGGTGGTCACTGGCTTGTGCAACTGTGACCACATTTCCTCTGTTGTACTTTCTTCATTTCCCTTTGCTATTGCCCTACATAGATAGCCTGCCTTTTTGTTTTCTTGTTTTGTCTTCTGTTCTCCTCTTTACAGAGAACAGACTTTGCTATCTGCCAACATTTTTATTATTTTACTTCCAATTTTGCATCAGTACCCATGTTGTACATCCTTATGGTGTTCTCAGAGAGCACCTACGTCATACTAATTAGAGCGAGAGAGAGAGGAGGACCCACGGATTAATGAAGCTGACCATCAGCGTCCTTTTCTTCCCCCCCCCCCCCCGTCTGGGAAATCCACTGATTCTGTTGTTGGGAGCTTCTTCACTTTAATTTCTGTTAGTGTTTTCTGGTCTCTGAATAATCCAGTGACTGGGTAAAGTTAAAACAAAACCCACATCAAAGTATTTCCTGTTTTCTCATCGTCATTGTCCGTGGTGACGTGCAACTATGATTTGGGAAAAACAAGATATAATGGCAAATGCAGCTTTTAAAAACAACGAAGCCGAAGATGATGTGGATAAACCTCTATGTAGACCCTCTTAGCACCATCTTTACTTGGGTGGATGGATAGGCAATAGGATTTCAAGAGCTTTTATATAAGGCTTGAAAAAAGCTTGCAAACTTGAGAGGTTTACCTTCCAGTATTATGGGATAGATACAGCAAGCAAGATTTGGAGAGTAACTACATTGTAAACAAAGAAGCTGAGGATAAAACTATGGTAAGCTTCTTTTCTTTAAATACTCTGCCTCATTCAGACAGAGCATTTGAAAACTCTGAATGGCTGTTGTTTCATCTCCTACAGAGGATGTTCAAAGACCTTTAAATCCCCAGAATGTGAGGGAAAGAAGACAAACTAGAGAAGTAGTAAGGGAGGAATAACCTATCTAATCTGAAAGCCTTCTGGAAAGCCATGCTTTGAATAACTGGTACATATTTATACTGCTATGGTTACCCCTAGGCAGTTGGTCCTCTCTTGACTGGCTGTGAAATTCTGACTTTGGCTTCCTCTTCTGAGATACAGAGGCCATATCAGTAGCAAGAAATGGTGATCAAGATGATCCTGTTTTTCTGCCTTTACAGGAATCTTAGGATTCAGTATATCATTCCAAATGAGATAGACCAAGGCAATGTTAGTCAAAGCAAAAAATGCAGCAACAAATGCCACGTCCTTACTTCTCATAACAAGATACAGGTCTGTCTGCTAAAATTACTTCTTTTACCAACTACCAGAGGGATGAATGCAATTGGTTACTAGTCTTGGGTTTGCTTCGGTGTCATCTGAAAGGAGTAGTTTTATGAATGAATCACTACATCTGAACTTTCTTGATAGCTAATAAACCTTGAATTTCCTCGATAATTGTATCAAGTTGGAGTGATGGAAGAGTTCTTCTGTTACTGGAAGTGCAAGTCATAAAGACATTGAAAGAACGTGATGCTAAAGTGTTTGTAAGATGTTAGTAGAAAGCTAAAGATGTTTGCAGCTTTGCTTACTGAAAAAAAAAAAGGGAACACAAGTTATCTTGTTAAATGCTGGGTTCTGCTTCTTTTCTGTTTGGTAGTAGCTCAGTCTTCAGTCAGAACAATAGCCTTAAGGAGGAAGGTGTTTTGGCATAAGAAACTATTTGAACACTCTTTTAATAAAAAAGACACTTATTTTATTGAGGGCTATTGGAAGTTTATATTTTGCAAATTTTTCTACATGTGAACTGAGAAGCCATTTGAAAACATTTTGAAGATTGAACAGTTTGGAAGTTACAGTTTTATTTTTCTCTTTTCGTGATTTAACCCTAGCATCTGATAATCGGATGTGAATTTGGGCGTTGGTTTAGTTTTCAGTAAGATTTCAGAAGATTGAAAAGTCAAACCTCCACTACACAGCATCCTTAGCTCTGAGTGGCAGTGTTCAGTAATTCACTTCACTTCTTCATTTTGTCAGGTTTTACTGCAAATGTACCTTTATAATTAAAGATTTTCTAAACCCACGTACAATTTATGCTCAATAAGTTCCATATTTTTAATGTATAATAAATAAAATGAGTTAATATCATGTTATCCAACTATACCCTTCTCTCTGGCAACAATGGAGTATTCCTGAAAGTGGTTTCCAAGTAAGCTAGCTGTCTCCAGTCTATGATAATCAGCTGTAATAGCACATAGGCAGCTGTTTTGCTAATCCTTTGATTGCAGTATTAGTTTGTCTCAGAGATTCTGAGAACCTGTCTCATCCTGTAAATGTGTTTAGTGAATATAGTAGAATAAATTAGATCTTGCCTTAAGTCTTGAAAACACATATTCAGGTTATGAGTTGTGTATTTTCACTGTGCTTCTGGGTTTCCCCCCCCCCCCTTTTTTTTTTTCTTGATAGCTGTGTTAAAAAAAGTGTATTCTTCAACTGTTTACCAAAAAAAAAAATCAGCCTGACATGCATTTAACTTTGGACGGATTTGTATTTTAATCACCAGAAATTGTGCTTACCTGGCTTATCACCATGTCAAGTAATTCAAGCTAGGATCAGGATCTCTTATTTAGAGAGAGATTGCAAATAGGATTTCCATTATACAAATCTATTAAAGAGAATGGGAAACCTGCTTTGTATGTTTGTATGGCTTACTTAAGATATCCAGCATTCTGTACAACACTGTATTTTTGATAAAGAAACGTAACTTTACTAATGCATGTGCAAATATGAGTGGTCTTCCATGATATACTTCATTTTTTGTAAATTAGAGCCAGTTTTCTAGAAAATAAGCATGTGAATTAAGAAACCTGATCTGAATTTCTGTAAAGCTGCTATTTAAATGTTTACTGCAAATTATATTGCTTTCTAATGTTTCTAGCTCAAATTAGAGAGAAAAACTTACTTTGATCATTTCATAAATGCTAACATTCTCAGTAGTGGCTGACATAATTCTTGATCATAGGGTTTTTTTCTAGAGACACCTCACCCAATTAATATTTGTTCAGTGGCCTTATAATAAAGGTATATGCCACTTTGGACTTTTCAAAGACTAACATTTTTCAAAAAAAGAAAATATTTGTAGGGGGAAAAACCTCTTTACTTGTAAATTCTGCCATTGTGAGGCCTCTAAATTTTTTTTTAAAATTATTATTGTTAGATGAGATTTGTCTGTCTTCCTTCCTTATTAGTCCCAAAGGCCAAGATCCTATTTCTGCTTATTTCCTGCCCTTAAAGCATGTTGGATTCAGAAAAAGTGTGTACTCTCAAAAATCAGAGACTGAAGTGCTTATTGCATCGATGTCTGTGGTAGAAAGCAGTGTGCATGGGGAAACCCTCATACGGTCCAGCTCCGTCCTCACTCTTGGAACAGCTGGTTGGTGGGTTAGGCTCACTGGCTCACTAGTGACCTGAGGAACTGATGGTTTCTGCTCACATTAGCTGTTGTGTCTTGGGAGATGTTTTAACATGTGCTACCTGGTGTATATATACACACACACACATATATATATATAGGGTGAAGAGTTAGGATGGTCTTTCGAGTGTAATTTTAGTCATCGTCCTCGGGTGGGTAATGCAAAATGTTAAGTGGGTTGATTCCAGTCCTTTCTTTGAGTGTCTGTATTTTGGGAGCACCCTTTTCTATGTTTCCTGTCACTAGTGTCAACAAAGATATTTAAACCCTAGAAGAGCTCAATGCCACACACAGTGGGGAGGTGCCTGCAGCCTCCACTGCG
>JANHGN010011176.1:26515-44555 GCA_024605025.1 Megaceryle maxima
TTTTTTTTTTGTGTGTGGTTTTTTTTTGTTGGTTTTTTTTTGTTTTGTTTTTGTTTTGTTTTGTTTTGTTTTGTTTTTGTTTTTTTTGTGGTGGTTGTTTTGTTTCCTTGTCCTCAGAAGGTTGTTTCTTTGGTGTGATGCACTGTACTTCAGTACATGAAAGCCAGTCTTGAAACAAAAGTGTGTTCAGTAATCTGGGCTGTTCTGCATGTACCAACCATAACTTTTTAACTACAGAAATTTAGAAACCAAAAGTTAATGAAGAGCTTGTCTTGACTGGACACTGAATTTTTATTGATTTATTTATTTTCCTTCTGGCTATACAAAGTTTGCAAAAGTCAGGTTGTCAGGTTTTATCACCACCTTAGCTTATGAAGTTGTTACAACAGAGATTTAAATGGCAAAGAATAATAAATGCATAAAGAACACGTATTAATTGATCTTAAATAGTTCAATGCTGTGCCTGTAAATTACTGACAATTTAAGTACTGTAACTCCAAGAAACACATGAACAGTCACCTCTGCTCAAAGGGCTGATAACCTTGAAGTCTAGCAGAAGCAAAAGTCAGTATTTTCTGGTTTTGCCCAGTACAACAAACACCCATAAGTATCTTCAGCTCACAGTTCTTCCTGTGCCTTCTCACAGTTAAGGAACACAGAGTAGGAGTGTTTGAAGTAGGTCCCAAGTTCTTGCAGCAGCTCACAATTATTTTCTAGTCCTTGATAATACTCTGTATGAATTGGCTTTCACCTTGCACTGGCTAAATCAAGGTGCTTAGGGAGCTGTCATGTTGACCGTGCTCTTGAGTCAAGGTGATGATGGTTTGTGGAATATTCTGTGGCATACCATTAAATGCTTTGAAGATAAAGACTTCAGATGTTTTTGAACTTAAACATATATTCTTTGAGAAATTCTGAAAAGATGAGAGGCTTAGTACCCTCAAAAGCATGTCAGGGTGGAAGCTAGTTTCTGCCTTCTGCTTCTCTTGTCATTTTTTTTTTCTCCCCCCAGAGTTTAAGATTTCAGAGCCAGATAGATTATTCTCCTGTAGTCAGTCAAAAGATAATATAATGTATATTACTGAGGGCAAAATATGATTACAGTGTTGGAACTTAATTTCCTTTTAGCTTCAGATCATAGAATGTTTGCAAGTTTTCAAATTTTGCAGTGTATTGCCAGTAGTGTAAGCTTCCTAAAGATGTTTATAGGGAGAATGTTTGTAATGTGCTGTAAAAGACAAACTGTATGGGAATTATCTTTCTGCATATTTAAGCTACTGAAATGTTTTCAAGAAAATGTTTGTCGTATATGCAGTAGAAATGGCATCCCTGCTTGCTAGAAAAGTGAGTATATTACATGTGTTAGGGAAATATCCAGTGACAGACTTTTATTCAAGGAGATCCAAAATAGACTCAGATAATCCATTTTGCTCTGGGAACTTTGTTATATCTGAGTTTTGGGGGAGAAATGCTACATCATTAGTTTGCTTTACTGTTGCTTTTGCTGCACAGTTTCCTGTGTTACTCCGTGCAGATACTTCACTTTGACAGCCCAGATAAACAAAAGCCAGACGCTCATACCCAGGAAAAAAAAAATAAAAATCCCTGAACTCCAGTCTAGCGCAAAGATAAAGAATTCAGGCTTCTTCAGTTCTGTGAATAGACACTGGCCACTGGAAAAGATTATGTGTGACTAAGGCTGTAATGATTTCTGTTCTGACATAATTGCTAAACAGTAATGTGAACGTACTTATTTTTTCTCTGAATGGAGACATAGTCATCTAGGAAGTGAATAATATTATTAAAAAAAATAAAAAGGACAAATCCTGGGTTTAAGTCCTGTAATATACATATTCATGCTTTCAGAAGATTAAATGTAGGCTGGGATTTTTCTGGGAGACCTGGAGAAGCTGGATGTCCAAAATCCCATTGAGTCAGTGCAAGCCAGCTACTTCCTTCCCTATGTTTTTCCAGAAATGTGGGCTTGAGTTGAATTAGTATTTAAATAAAGTGGAAGGTATACATTAAAGCTGTCTTACAAAATGCTTATTGTTGAAAATGTATCACTTTCTTTCTTTTGCCTAACATCATGAGTCTGTGAGTAGGTTCTTTCTGAGCTGATTCAGCTATGTGTAAGAGTGGAGTTCCTGTTTATGGGGTAAACTAAGCAATCGTTTCATCTTGAGGTAAGATGGTGCAAACTGGACCATGTGATTTGAAGCCACAGAGATGCTTTCTGCCATGTGTACTCCACAGAAAATCATCATCTTCAACTTTAATGCATTGTGGAAGCTCTAACTTTATTGCAAAGAACAAGCGTTCAGAGTCAAGAGTAAATGTTTTTATGCTTTGTACTCCACTAATGTGTTTAAATGAGATTATCCCTTAAGTGAGTGTTAAACACACTCCATGATGTGACACTTCTATGGTATTTAATGGTTTAATCATGTAAGTTTTATGCTGATTTACTTCTGCTTTCCAGTATTTGAGCTTGACAGCTTTTTCAGAAGGCTTCTTGGATATGCTTGGACCCTCACATTCCCACAAAGGGTATGCTGACTGGATTTTGCTTTACAGATGAATGTGAAGCTTTAGGAGATGCCTATAAGCTGGCTATAAATTGAAGTCTTATGACTAAGATGAGTATTTTAAAGCTAACAAAGCGAATGGTAAAATGCCACGACATTTTACTATTTTTGCAACATTAAAAAAGAACCCTCAAACCTCCTGTAATCTCCTGCTCCAAAGCCTTCAACTGTTTAAGTGAAAAGTTGTGATAAAATGTCATCGCTCCTGCGTAATTGTTGAACTAAGATAATGCTATCATTTTTATCCATACCAGAGTGGGTTTTTGACTTCTAGGGGGTGATATATTTAGAAATGTCATGCTTGATGGATTGATAACCTTCCTCCACTACCTGTTTGTTACATATATTTCATTTTAATTCTGCCTTGTTAAAAATCAATGGTAATTTAACACAGAGTAAAAAGATGGAAGGAAGAAACCTGCTGAATTAGACAGACTTACACAAAACCCCATAATTGTCCTAACTGCATACACAGCTATAAAAAACAGTGTTAAGGAAAATGCTGAATCATTGAGGGAGGAAGCTTATTTTTTTTTTTCTGGTTTGGATGCATACGTTCTGGAGGAAATCTTGTAAGGTGGGGGTGGCTAAAGCAGAGGTAGTCAAACATCAACTTGTTAGGGCTCTAGCTGAGACTTCAGGACATTTGTTTTTAATTCTGTAGTTTGTCCTCCTTTGACCCTAGCTGAGTCAATGAGATATATCCCCATTACAGATTCAGCTTGAATATCTTCCCATATCAGCTGAAAGTGCCTCAGCCTCTTGATGTAAACCATGAACTCTATTGGTTCAAATTTGAAGGAAATGCTTGAATTCTGTCCCAGCAGATTTTCTGCCAGAACACAGGTGTTGCTAAGCTTTCTTGCTCTTGTGCTCTTACTCGGTGGATAAAATATTGATTCTGTGGTAATGCCTAATTCGGATGAGGTTTGCCCAGCATGGTGGTCTGGGTGTCCTCAGAAACATTTAAAAGGTTGTGGTAATAAGGCAGTGATGCTGTTTATGGTCAGTAAGCTCAGGTATTTTTACATAAAATCTGTCAGTGTTTGGGGACCCTGTAATTTGTCAGCTGCTAGCAATAAATCTTTGCCATACTGTTGCTCTCCTTCGTGGCTCCTCTTGCTTAATCTGAGTTCTTCTAAGGTAACACTTCCTTTTGCAGTAAATTTGAAGGAAAGAACAACAAGACCTTCACTGAAGAATTTTGAGTTGGCTTTTTGATCACTCCATGTCTCTCTGTTTATATTAACTCCAATTTAATAAATTCCTGGTACAGTGGATGCATCTGGGCAGAGGCATACCACGCTATTGGGCTGCAAGGAGAGCCTGTGGCAGTAAGACTGTGCTAAGGGGGTCAGCACATCCCAGCTGGGGTTGAGAGGAGGCCAGGGACCATGTATCACAGTCGTGCAAGATGACAATGACTGGGTGGGAAGCAAAGTGTGAACCTCACATGCAACATGCAAGATACAGCACAGTTGCCACAGGAACGAGTTCATTTAGTGCCAACAGACCCCTGGTACTGCAGAATGAAGGTGAAACACCAACACACCCAAGTCCTGTTGAAGAATACACAACAGGAGAAGGTTGGCCTCTCTGTCACTGCTGAAAATGTGTAAGGAGAGAAAGATTTCAAATTTACTTGCTTAAAGGTTAGATTGAGAAGAAGGAAATATTAATGTATATCCAGGTACAGAAAAAAGACACTTGAATTTTCTAGTGTCATGTTTTTTGATGGAAAAAGCTCATTAATGAACATAAATGATTTAGTCATCTGCATGTGCAGTTACTTAATCACTTTGAAATGGGTATCAGTACTAGCAATCATTTTAATTTTGGCACTAGTTCTTAAAGCCTGGCTTTGTGTAATTGCCAGCGTTTGGAACTGTGATGTTACACAGCAAAAGCAGACAAAACCAAAATAATTTTCATCAGTGAAGGCTAAGGACATGTAGTGCTGTGAACAGATTTTAACATCGAGTATAAACTGTAAGGGGTTTATTGTGAAAACATATTTTGTAGTACATAAGTACTTGAGGTGCATAATATATCCTGTAAAATACAGGAGGAGCTCTTAATTGTGATTTATCTTTATTCCCCTCTCTTTTTGTTAGGAGAGCAAAGCTTATGACCACAGATGTAAATTTCTGAAGCATTTTTCTTTACTTTCCTGCTTCCCTCCTGGAAGTTCCTACAGTATTCTCTTGTGCAGATGTCCATTATTTCTTATTCATGTCTTTAAAATATTAATCTAGTGGTTGCATTTGTGGGGCCCACCTGGAGGACTTGTAGGAGAGAAGTTGGCTGTAAAATGACAGGCTGTGCTGTCTGTCCAGCTGAGCACTCCCTGGCTAGGTGCTGCCCTGGGCTGCTCCTGACCTCTTGCTCAGAAAGTCCCCAGGCCATTTCTGGTTGGTTTATATCTTCATTCTCTCTGCCAGATCCTTAAGTAGACAATTTATTTCTCTTCCTGACCAGTTGGTGCAGATCTCTGCTGCCCAGTTTGTCAACCAAGCTACAAAGCAGAGTACTAAAAGTGTAAATATTTGGAAGATTACCACTTTAAGTTAGTGTCACAGACTGTCTGTAAAAGAATGAACTCTTTCAAAAGACTTCTGCTTGTGATATATTTCTATATGTGTACACTCATTTAGAAATATTTATAATTAAAGACTGAGGAGAAAAAGATTAAAAAATCAGCAGTATGGTGCTTGCTTAGTGATGAGTTCTTCAAGATTCTGTTTCTCTGTAGATCATGCCAGAATTCAGCTATCAGTAGTTGAAAGGATATACTCAAAGGAGCCTCCTGATGTGCATTACTTTAATCGCCTGCCTTTTACTATGAAGACACGTGCTATCTCATAACCCTGGCTTGAGGGTGATGATGTTTCTCATATTGTGTAAATAAAAGAACTCCATGGAGAGCTGACAGGGCCAAAAGAAAACAGGTTTTGTGTCTATGGCTTTTCTGATGAAACTCTCACTAATTCAAAGGACAAGTTACAGGGAAGAACCTTAAATCTTTTCAAAAAATCTGTTGCAGTTTGATGAGGTTCCCAGTTGAATGGCTGTATTGAAAGGTGGCTGTATTTAAAGAAATCCCATTACAGGCAAACAAATGCTCAGAAGTCATTTTCTTTCTTTTTTTTTCTTTTTCTTTTCCAAGTCTTCACCTATGTGATCATTAAAGCAGTTGGACATAATTGCCAGCATGGTACCCATGTATGTGGTCTGTGGTGTTAGCAAGTCTGTTCTTGTAGGTTACGTGTGAGTTTGTCTTCTGACTGTTATCTCAGATTCCTGTACTCGTGACTCTCGTGTCACAAAACATCTTGCCTGACATTAATCATAAAGTGGCAAAGGCTTATTTATTTGTTTAGTTTTAATCCCAACAATTTAGAACATGGAGTAGTAATTCTGTGCAGCATTTGAGTAACATTTGAGTCCTTTTTCCTTCCTTTCCCCCTCCCTTTGCACTCGATCCAAACTTCATGTACTGCACTGAATGGATGTAAGGTTGGAAGTGTTGATTAAGTCCTAATGGGACTGACTTCCTATGCTATTAATGAAACATGACTCATGTTCTAAAGATTTGCAGTTGGATTCCTGTAACTTTTGGTATTTCTGTTGTAGTTGTTTTCAGTAATTATGTTTTCCTAGAACACAAAATGATCATGAAAGAATTACTGCATTAAAAGCAGTAACAACGTATTAACCTGTTTAATCTCAGTACAAATAAACTGTGTATTCATAACGCACAAGATTTCTGACACAGTAGATGCAACTGTAATTTTAGTTTGATTTTTGCTGTCCAGAAACACCTTTAGTGGGGAATGAAGGCAAATACTCAAATTGTAAACATATCTCAGGGTGTTTTTGTGGCGATTCACTACAAATATCCCTTTATATCTGTGTGTGAAGCACACTGCTCTCTTCCTGAGCAGTTGGAAATAGCTGTATGGTTACAGGGAGCAGCAATATCCTACTTTTTCTATAAAAACTTGGGTTTTTTCAGCTTTTTTTTTTCCTTTTTTTTTTCTTTTTTCTTTTTTTCTTTGTGATGATAGAACTGATAAATGCTAAGATTGTTATCATATGCCAGAAGGAAATTTCCTGAAGCCCTGGTGTTTTTTCCTGAGGCTGTGTAGTGGCATGGGGATAAAATCCATGTCCCCCAGAGCACTGAAGCAGTAAGAGTGAGCTACGGGATCAATTTGGGAAACTATGGTCGATTCCCTGTTCCTTTATTTCAGGAAAGTCATTTAGTGTGTTTCTCCATTCTCCTTGCAGAACATAACAATGAGGTTTCAGAATCTGCTTCAAGTTAAGTCTGTTAATGTGCATGTGGTGATTATATGCTCCAGTGATGGCAGACAAGCAGGAAAGCTGAGAACGTTTAATGTTTCTTAGATTACTCTTTGAAGCACCCATACTCAGTGCTGCTCATATTTTAAGCATATTTTTGAAACTGGGCAGAAAAGTGTATTTTTATATAAATATAGGTGTAAAAGGGGCTGGAGAGCAACAGAACTAATTTTCCTCTCTTTTTTTTTTTTTCTGGTTTATGATAGGGAGGTGAAGAGCTAGCCCCACTCTCACTGTTTTTTCCCTTGGTTAGAACTTTTGGGAATGGTGCCTTCCCTTCTTGTCTTGGTTGGAAATCTCTGCTGGATGAGAGAACGGAAGTTTTGAGTTCATTGTATTGTTTTTATTGAATTATTTTGACATAGTGTGTCTGGTACGCAAGTTTAAGAGGAATGGAAAACACACATTTCATGACAAATTCTTCAGAGTTTGTTGTTCAGATTGCAATTTTTGTCCTTTTCAATGTCAGTCTATCTGTTGCTATTACAGTTGTCTGTGGTAGCAGATTTTTTTCAGTGGCATGACATGTAAGCATTCAATTGCCATTTGTTTATTTCAAAATCTCTGTCGTGGCCTTCACTAAAGGTGAATTAGAAAAGACCTGACTGTATAATGAGTTCTATGTGATGAACAAATACAGTTTACTATGAACCTTATAAAGATAATACAAGTGCCAATAGTCTTTCACTTCTTGTATAATAAATAGATGTTTTCCAGTTTTGTTGTAGTCATAATTTCCATTTGAAGAAATTCAACTTTTGTCACATACTGATTTAATTTTGTTAAGTACAGTGAACTCTTCAGAGCTGTCCACCAACACCCCACCACCTCCAAAGAAAAAGAAATTGCTCATTTGATTCAGTAGATTTGTAATCTTTGGGGGAACATTTGGCATTTTTGTTCCTGTTTGTTTTGCTTTAGACCTAATGATGAAAGAGTTATTATAGACTTACATATTTATAGAGGAACTGCAATCCAGATGAATTTTAACAATTTTACTGCAGTTATTTTTGTGATGCTTAACTTGTGCAGGAGTAATGAGATGGATGGCTTGAAAAGGCCTGTAGAAGAGTGGAAACAAGATGTTTTCTTTTAGTAAGAGCAGGGCTCTGAAAGAAGACTTCAGCTATGCAGCAGCTGCTCTGTGAAACCTGTGCTGCCACTTATTTTGATGCTAGGTCTCAGGTTGGTTTGTATGCCAAGACATTTTATGGCTGGGCAAATCTACTGCATAGCTTGATCTGTAAATGGCTCCTGCATTTTGTCCATCTGAGGATACAGTGCTGGTAAGGAAAGGAGCACTGCACAGTGAAATGTTCACGGGTCCTTGATACCTGGTGAACATGCCTGTCTGCGGGGGCTTTGCCCTTCATTTTTCTGACATAGGTAGCAAAAGAACTGGATTTATCATATGGATCAGTTCAAGAGCCTGTTTTCACAGGATAAATTAATTGCTTATTTTAATGGCTCTTGTTTAATAAAGATCTTAACATTAAGGTGTTGCCTTGGGTTTGGATCTATTTGAACTGAGGACAAACAAGAGAATCCAGTAGTTACAGTTTTGCCTCACCATTTTGCCTGCCTTGGGGGCAAAACAGCAGGTAGCCCAGTTGAGGAGTATTGGTTTTCTGTCTGGTTGCTGCACATTGAGTGCCTGAGACATGTCCTGCAAGCATCACAGAATAGTTGATGTTGGAAGGGACCTCTGGAGGTCATCTTGTCCAACCCCCTGCTCAGGCTGGGTCACCTAGAGACAGTTGCCCAGGTCCTTGTTCAGATGGCTTTTGAATATCTGCAGGGGTGGAGTTTTGGAAGAAGGAGCTTTGGATTTGTTTCCAGCTAAGCTGCTATAGGGAGCATTAGTGGCTGCCCTTTAAGTGTTGCAGGTGCAGAACTTCCAAGGGAAAGGTAAATGTGTTTCAGCTCTGAATGCATCACGTATAACTGATGCTCTCATGATGACTGAAAACTGACATAAAAGATCATCCATGAAAAACACACCTAAGCCCAAATGAGCAATGGTATTTTACCTTGAAGGGTAAGATTTCTGTTGAAATGGGTAAAGTTTAGAACAGGTGCTCCAACACTTCTGTGTGTTTTTGTAGTAGTGTCTCCATTTCTTTTGGGGAAGGTTTAAGACACAGTTATCTAGGCTGGAGGTTGCTTTCAAGACCTAACTTAGAAGTATTCCAGCACTAAAAGTTTCCACTGTGTGGAAGAAGGAAACCTTACTGCCAAATTCCCAGAGCAGGAATGTGCTGAAATCACTTAAAGAAATTCAGGTGGCTTATCTGTTCTGTTGTTCTTCTTCAAGATGATTTCTGGACATCTGAATGCCCTACCCAATTTTCTTTGGCATTATAGCTTCAATGATGAACTTAAGGAGGCCAGAGAGGAGAATAAAGTAGCTTTTGTTATGTGTCCTCTGTTCTCCAGATGTTCCATGCCATCAGGGAAGGGGCAGGGGTCAGCAGAGTATTGCAGTGGGTACTGCTCCCACAGGGGTTGTACTACTCTAAGTTATAATCGAAGCAGGAATGTGCAGTGATCAGCATGAAAACCCTAGTTGTTGGGTGAGTAACCTTTATTTTTTGGGGAAAAGTTTCCCACTGAGATCATGTGACATGAGATTGTGGCAAGTTAACTTTCATTTTTATTAGTTTGCTAGAAAAATGAACACTGAACAGGTTGCTAGCCCTGGGTGTTGTATTTTCTCATGCTTGCCCCTTCCTCACCTCTGCAGGTATTCTTATAGCGCAATACTTTTTTTTTTTTTTCTAAATCAGAAAAGTCATTGGTAGCAACTGTTATTTTTCTGTAGTGTATGGTTGGACAGTGTCCAGCAAGACAGTTAACAACTTGTGTTTTTTCAAATATCTTCTGTATGTTCTCTCAACCTTGATCCTAAGAGATTTATAGAAAGGTGAAGAGAGCACAGTCATGATACCTGTAACTTTATTTCTGAGCAGAAAGTGAAAACAAGAGGGATTTTTTTTTTTCTTTTTCTTCCATTAGTTCAACATTTAAAGGTTGTATTTTAATTATTTTATTTTATGTTTTAATCTACTTAGATACTGTGAAAGTAGACTTTCCTGGAATTCCTTTTTTGTTTTGTTTTTGGTTTTTTTTTTTAAACCACATGTTTTTGATAAGGAAACCAAATATGTGTGGCTGTCTTTTAAATTCTGTTCTTTCAAATTTATTTTTCACAATAAAAGCAAATTATGAAAGGGCTTATCTTGCAGCAGTTTGAGCATTCTGTAAACAACATCTCAGAT
The DNA here is from genome assembly GCA_024605025.1 of Megaceryle maxima. NCBI lineage: Eukaryota > Metazoa > Chordata > Aves > Coraciiformes > Cerylidae > Megaceryle > Megaceryle maxima. The sequence continues at coordinate 36,747 of JANHGN010011176.1, forward strand.
GACTTTTGTCCCACTCAGCTATTAAACGCAACTGATTTAAAAACCACCTTTAATGCCTCTAGGAGCAGAAATGTCATATTTCACAAGTCCATATAATTCTGTCTCGTTCTCTCTTCCAAGTTTTAGTTCTGTGATAATTTTTCTCCTTTCAATTTTCAAAAAGTTAGTCAGCTCCAGTTCCCTTATGGCAGAGTAGTACTACTATCCTTTTGTACATTATTTCTTGGCCAGTCCCATGTCATGGAACAGAGAATGCAGGACAGATGCTTCACGCCTAACATACTCAGCTGTTCCTGAGAATAAAACTACTACGTGTGACTGGCAAGTACTGCTCGAGGCAGCAGCATATGCAAGCTGTTAGCGTGTGACCTTTATGTCCTCAGTAACTTGACTAACTCTAGTCGTTTATAAAGAAAAAAAAGTAGTAATATGAAATTTAGGCAACTGAGTTTCTGAATACCAAGCCGCTGCTTTATAATAAATGTATTTATCCCTTCAAAACTCCAAATCCAGATGTGAAGTGTGAATTGTGCACTGCCCACTGTACAGAGAAGGGGGCAAGTAGCATGGTCTGCTGGTCAGGTTATTGGAGTACATGGAGCTGCAGGTGATTGAATTACAGTGGCTTAAGAAGTTCCTGTCTCCTCAGTTGAGAGTTTTACTGACACTGAGCTGACATGCAGCTCAACTAATCGTACGTGCCCCTGACAGAGCACTAAAAAATAAGCTGAGTTGTGCTATTATAATTACTGCTGCCACAGAATAACCTGCCATTCACTGATAGACTGCTTTTTTGGATGGTGCAGCTATTTATGATTGTCCTCTTATAAAAGAATTATGAATTTTTACTCTTTAATAAATACCAGCAGTCTTAGAAGTGAGCCGCATATCCGAGTCTCTTGATTTATTTTTCTATTACCCAATCATTTATGTTGGTGACACAATGAAACAGCATTTTTACAGTAAGCCTGCCTTAATGACACGTAGCTTTTCTGGGGCCAGTGTTGCAGAATGATCAAATAAATAAATCCTCAGTGAAGGAGGTATTTTATACATATACAGTACTTTTAATAATTGACAATTACATATGCTAGAAATTTAAGTTCAAAATCTGTTTTCCCAAAAGACCAATCTTCTGTACCTTGCATCTTTCCACTACTAATGCTCGCATGCGAGTCAAAGAACTGGATGAAATCCAGTTGTTGAGATACGTATTGGATGGGATTGGATGATTGCTGAGCTGTGCCACTGAATAATACCCAAGTGTCTTGTAATTGCACACCTAGCTTTCTGTGTATTTTATAAGATCATTCCAGGGAAGAATGAAAATATTCTAAAAATAGAAATATTACATTCCTTACAAATGTAGGATTTATTTATCTTGGGCTTGATGCCTTTCTGAAGAATTTATTGTGTTTTCTCTTCATAAAGAAATGACAAGGGAGGCATATTTGCATGGTTGAGTCCTTTCATTGAGGTGATATAAACAAAAATCCAGTAAAAATATGGGTAAAATGTGAGTTCTTGTGATAGTAAATTTTTGAAGTGTGTTGATTAAATAGTCTTGTAAAAATCAGTATGCTTTTTCTGGGTGATTTGAGTTTTGTTTTAATAAAAAGACCAAATGAAGTTTCAGGTATTTATTTTTGCACTCTCCTCGTATGTTTTGTGATGGTCCTGCTGGATGTTCCACAAGGACACTTCACATGCAGTGTTGCTCCTATTTACCCGCAGCGTTTCCCAGAACTGCACATCAGCTGTATGAGTGTTACTCTGGCATTAGTATTTCTGATGGTCATTAAGTAAGTCATGTGATAGAGCCCCCCCCGATAGGTTGCTGAGCAAAAAGAAGTAAAAAGTCAGTGCAATGGCTGGATAACGTGTAGAAGAAAGAAAATTCCCTCCGAATTAGGTAGGCCCTGGGTTGGATGGCAGTGTGAAAAGCTTTAGGATATGGAAACAATTAAGTAACGCATGCAGTGGCTGAAGAAACCAGCTAACCGTTGGGTACTGTGCTTGAGGGCAAACAATGCAGATGATCCAGACTCTGCAATGGAATTTTTGTTCTGCACCTGTGATCTTCAAACTTTTGCACATTAATTTTGAAACCTCTACTGATGTTTTTTTATTCTCTTTCTGAAAGTAACTTCGGGATAGACCTTATTTTTCTTTCTGTACAGTTTAAAGAATTGATATGTATAATTCAGGATGGGTTAAAATGTAGGTTTCCAGAAGGCCATAATCATCTTTTTATTAAAGTTAATATTTTATGGATAAAACCATGGACAAAAATTATTTTTCTTTATTTGTCTAAAGCTGCACAGAGTGAGGAGCGGCTGTGTGCCTTTAAGGACCCCTATCAGCAGGACCATGGAATCAGCGAGAGCCGAATCTCCCAGGAGAATGGCACAATATTGTGCATGAAAGGTAGTACCTGCTATGGACTTTGGGAAAAAACACGAGAAGGAGACATACATCTTGTAAAACAGGGTATGTAAGTGTAGTGGTTTTGCTACTCTTTTAACTTGTTTATGATCTAGCCAGCTGATGTGAAGATGCATGGCTGCAAAGTTAGGCATTTTGTTTGTGCATTGTACAAATGCATAATTTAATAATTTCCATTTAGTAATTTTAAATATGAACAGAAAGTTTGTTTAAAATAAATGACTTCTACAAGAGACCAAAGAGTTCAACGCACAGTTGAAGGAAAAAGCCACTTAAATTGCTTATTACTTAGGATGTCCAGAGAAAGATGGCTTTCTTGAATAAATCTCAGTATATGTACTGATGATAAATCTAAAAATAAATATCTAATTAAGTAAAAATGTATATTTGTATTGGTTAGATGTTGGTTTGAAAAGGACATTGCAGCTACAGCAGAAAACTGTTACATATCATTAGCTGTCAGTTTGCTGCCATTCTGCAGGGAGAGTGATGGTAGGGAGGGGCGAAGCAGACGTATTTTGATTACCATTCTCAGGGACTCTTGCTCTTGGTTACGTGGATACAAGTTAATGTAGTATAAGGCTGAATGAAAACTGTTACTTACAGATATCCTATGCAGTTGTACTCAATTGTTGTTATTTCATGTTGTTGACCTGAAAGAAATCTGCTGGAAGAAGCAGTCTCACTGCTCACCTCTGCCCCCACTCTTCCCTTCCAGGCATTTGCACGTAAATGAATTTTAACTGCCATTGACCATACTTGGAAAGGAACAGATGCTGCAGGGGGAAAGGGACTGTATTAACCAAGAAATAAGCTGTGATCTGGTAGTCCAGTGATGTTGACAATGAGGCAGGTTAAAATTTTTAGAAATTATGCAAGAAGTGTCAACCTATAGATGCAGTCTTGTGGTCTAGCTCTAAGGAGGGAACTAGTTCACAATTTCATCTAGGCTGTGGGCGAGAGGGTGGTAATATTGTCTCTAGTATCAGAGAACTGGGGAATAGCATACTTCTGCTTAGAAGTCTCAAGAATTCAGGCTTTGTCATATCAAGGTTGACAGCTGAACGCCTCTGATGTTGGCCTTCATCGCTGCCCATATGTCGTCTTCTTGGCCGTAGTGAATTCTGAAAGAAGCTCTTTAGTTTTTGATATAAAAGGTGGTAGTGAAGTCAGATGAGCAATTATGGTAATGGTTTTCACCCCACTCTGTAACATTTAATTAGATAACATGGATTTCTATAGGTATGTCCATGCAACAGAATGAATGTTATGCCTCCTTTAAAAGGTATTCTTTAATTCCCCTCTTTTTACAGGTTGCTGGTCTCATATAGGAGACCCACAGGAGTGTCACTTTGAGGAGTGTATAGTTACAACCACCCCTTCCTTGATTCAGAATGGAACGTATCGCTTCTGCTGCTGTAGCACAGACTTGTGTAATGTCAACTTCACAGAAAATTTTCCACCTCCTGATCCTACTGATACAACACCTTACAGTAAGTCAGACCTTTCTATCTCTGTCATTTCATGGGTTACATAATTTTAAGATCCTTCTTTCATGGTACGGTAAAATTAAAAATGTTTGACCTTTCTATTTATATGCAACAGAAATGGCAAACAGAACAGAGCTTTTCCATATGAAGTTTATTACATTTATGTATTCCACAGTGCTCTGCAAAGAATGAGTTAAATGCTTACAAGAGAATTGCTTGGGTAAGCAACTGCTGAATGCAGATGATGTTTTATAAAATGGTCTCTAATCTTGGGTGCTTTGGTATTCGGATGCCCAGTTTAAGAAGCCTGGGGGGGATATTTAGAAGGATTCTGACTTCTTTTAAAAACGGACCAGTAAGTCTGTCCTGTCTCTCCAGTCATGGTTCACAGAGCTTCCAGTGGTAGAACAGGTCTTGTATCAGAATGTTGAGATTCTCTCCAGCAGTCTTACAGTGCTTTGAAATCTGGCTTCTTTCTTCTGCATATCTTTGGTAGAGATTAACTTTGGTATACTGTTCAAAGAGTACTAGTTTGAGCAATGTAGTTTTCTTTCAGATTAGATTATCTGTTAAATAATTTGTTATAAAATCAACGCAGCATATGGATCCAAATCAAGGGATTGGACCTCTTAACCTCCTATTAGAGAAGCAAGATCCTGACTAGCAGACACACTGTTGTGCTGCATTCCAAGAATTAAGAACCTGTAAAGAAGCTGAGTTAGTGATCTAATCTAAACATTTGGGTAACCTTTTCTAAATAAGAATCATGAAAGGAAAATTGAATAGGGGGAGGTACAACTGTTTCTGTATGCTGACAGTTATCAATGAGACGAGTGTTTTGTGAAATGAAAGTATCTTTAATTGAATAGTATTTACAGCTATAGAATGCAAAAAGAGTAACATTCCTAAACAAACTATTCTTTGAATTAACTGAAATTCTAAGGGAAGGTACTGATGCTTTCAAAAGTAGCTGTAGGATGGGAAAATGAGAGCTAGGCATGCTAAAAGAAATAAGCAACCTTTTACTGGGAAAGTCAATATGGTATAAATGGGCAAAGAGAGTTGTTAAGACATGGTGCCTTTTGGCTGATAATACTATTTGTAGAACCTTGTAAACAATCACTGTTTGGAACCAGTGTCTGAGCTCAGCACTGTGCAATGCAGAACGGGGTCTGCTTGACTCTGCTAATAGGCATCTGACTGGGCTCCCCAAGTGTGTCTGGTGTTATTGATGTGCAGGGGATTTAAACAGGATGGAAAAAAGGTGTAAAGATTAGTTGTTGTCCCTTTTAGTCCCCTCAAAACAGGAAGACAGAGTTCCTACAAAATGACTTGTGCTTGTGCTTCTCCAAGGGTAGAAATGACAAGCTGATTTAATTCGGTTATTGGGTGATAAGATCTTCACATCATTTTGAAGTGGAAGTTTTAATACTGAGTGATCTAGCTTGACTCGCAAAGTGGGGCGGGGGTTGGGAAATTAAATTTGTAAACCAGTCCTTAATTCACTCCTCTGTAATTGAGTGCTGCAGCATGCATTTCTACTGACTCAAACTGCTCTGTGTTATTGTGCCACCTTCCATTTTAATAATATGCAAATTTGGCTTTAGGCATAAGCAAAGTAGGTTGCTGCCTAGCACAGTTACAGTTGTCTGTCTGCTTAGAGTAGGTTAAGAACTGGAGTTTGGCCATTCCAGCAGCAAGGATGGCCTCATTTGCCACTCTGGTATTTTATTTGTAAAGCGCTGCTACTGCTGCATCTGACAGAGATGGGGCTGGTCCTGACGCTGTAAATTCCATACAGCTGCAGCACAGTGCAGGTAGAGTGTGTTCTAGGAAACTGGAAAGGTGAAAGAAGTGGGAAGCTGCAGCACATAGACTCCTGCAATGTTACTGGCCGCTGTTGCAGGCACTGGAGTCTCCTCGGTCCCTTTCCCAGCCCTCTCGACTCCTTCTGGAAGCCCTTTTGATATTGTAAGATTTATTCTTGCTGCCTCAACGTTGAGGACAGAATTCTTGTTTTGGCAAAGTTCAGTTTTTATGGAATTGTTGGGAAGCTTTGAATTGCCTACTAGATACCTTACTTGGGCACTCTTCCAGCCTTTCTATTCAAGCTTTTAGATTATTAAATTGAACAGGTCACAGTCATATGGGGAATCTTCTGCAGAAGGTTATTTCACTATAGCCTGTGAACCATAAGAGCATGATTTAATTTATGGTTTTGATCAGGCATTAAAAATGCTGTACCTTGAATAGTTCTTGAATGACAGGAAGTAAGGTATGTGGACTCCCACAGCTGTATTTATGATCCTGTTTCAAAGCAGGTCTGACTAGTGCATAGTTAAGTACCTGAAGCTTGATACATTCAGCCAACAGTTAACTAATTATTTAAAATGGTTTTCTGCTGTTTTGTGTAAAATCACCCAGAATAAAAAGTTCCCGAAATAAGAAGTGGAAATTCAGCTATCATTTAAAAACTAACAGAACCTGAGAACAATACTGATGAACCTAGTAAATTTATAAATTCATTATGAAGGAAAATTGTAGGTGTTCTTTTAAAAATGTTTTCTTGCAGCTTTATACAGGGTCTGTGGAAACAGTACAATCCTGTTAGACTGTTGAGCTAAATCCACCCTGACAATTAACAATGGTGTCTTAAAAGATGTAGCTAGACTAAAAATTATTCAAGAAGACTAAAAAAGTAGGTTAATTTAGATCATAATACTTGTTAGGTATAAGAAATTAGTGTCATAAAATATAGCAATTCTTAAATATTACACTTAATTTTTATGTCATTGTTGTCTTTTAGGATGTCAAAACATGTTTATCTTGCAACCATATCTGTGTACAATTAGAATACTTTTTTTTGTGTGCATGTTTTGGTTCGTATTTGGTCAGGGCATAAATATAAGAAATCCATCCTATCTGGTAACAAAACTTTTATAAAAATGAAAAATAAGATTAAGGACAGTTTCTTTAATCCTTACTACTTCTTAACCAGGTTCACATTATTTAAAACAGTCTTATATCTGAGTTGCCATAATACTCTTCTGTACTATCTTAAAGATAACCCAGACAGATTTGAGTAGCTGTTGGTTGCTAGTCCCTCCAGCTAGAATTCTGCAAATGCTGTAGGACAGGGTGTAGTCTAGAGCCCACAGTCTGCAGGTATTAAAAATGCAAAAGTTCAGATAGCTGTTTCCTGATGCCAGGAGAAGTAGAGGTTGGAGAATGTGTTTATTTCAGATCTGAAGATCTGCCTGTGCAGTGTAGATCTGCTGAAATGCAGAAGTTCAAATAAAAACCTCTCATCCTCAACTTAAGCTTGCACTTCTGGGGGGGGAAAAAAAAAATTCATGAGGTTTGCTAAATGATTCATGGATAGATTAATTACTCTTCCATCTTCTATTTTCACACACACACACAAAAAGACCAAAAAAGAATAATTACATTTTCCACCTTAACTTCAGTCAGTATGTGTATATACCCCTTAACCCGACCTACAAAGGGCCAACCATGGCTTGCTGGGTAAATGTTTTGAGATGTGTTTACTGTGTTGGCTTTATCAAATATTTATTTTGAGACTTGTTAAATATCTACCTTTTAAGTCTACAAAATGCTTCTTAAATTCTGAGATTGAAGACCAATTCATTAGTTCTACAATCATTCATAATGGCCATTTAAACAGAATTTAAGTACCTACAGAGGTAAATGATCTCCCTCATTGGTCATAGATCTACTGCTGTAATGAAGCATTCATGTTAAAATAACATCAAGATGAAAGCAACAAAACAGTGTGTATGTATATATATATATATATATATATTTTTTTTTTTTTTTTTTTTTTCCTTGAGGCTTGATTCTTTACAGGGAAAAT
>JANHGN010011176.1:44666-62611 GCA_024605025.1 Megaceryle maxima
CTGCTGGTCATGTTTATGTGTCGTACTGCTTGGCTTGCTGGGCCTCTCTGCAGAGCAAGGCAGGTGTTATGCCTTGGGGGTATTTCTTTCTTCTAAAACACTGACAGACAGGTTTATCTTTCCAGTGTATCACCTGGGCTGTTCTTTGCCAGCCTTCTTGCTACATATATAAAATCCGTATGTAAAAGTCTGTCTTGAAGTGCCTACAGAATTCTGTGGAAACTGAGGAAAGCTGCCATTAAAACAAAAAAGTAATTCTTAATGTATGTGGCTGGCTCGGGTTAATTACGGTAGTAATAGATGGTTTTCAGTTAACTAATGCTTTTGAGAGGCAGCAGTTAGACTCATGTTGCTGTGGGCACATGGCCCAGTCCAACTTTACTGAAGTTGGATTGGATCACGCCAGGCTAATTTTGGAACAACTGCTCAATCTCATTTGTTATCTTGAGCTGCTTTTTTCCTGGAGAGCAGTACCTGATAATAATTTCTAATTGAATATATTTACTTCAGCTAAGTTCTGCCTGCAGTACCTGATCAGCTAAGTTTTTAGGCAGTGTTTGAGCTGTTCATTTCTGACCTGCCTAATCCAAGGAAATGCTCTGTAAAAAAGCATTTTCTCTTACTTGCACTATTTTATTTTATTTTTTTTTCCCCAGGCAATTTGAATGTATAGCAAAGGGGAAACTACAAACATTTTCAAGCTGACAGATCTTCTGTCTTGAAAGATGGAGGCAGGACTGATCTACATCTGGATTAAAACTTGTACCCTTGAAATGACAGGGAGTCAGTCAAGCACATTTTCCCTTCAGTGAAGGGATAAGGCATTATATGTTGTTCATGTACCTTCACTATAAGGCAGGGGAGGAAATACTAAGACAGCAATTAAGGGCCTTAATATCCTTTAAAAAAAAAAAAAAAAAGGAGTTTACTTTGAGTTGGCTAAGTATCTGTTGCAGGAGGTTGATATTGTGCCCCCCCAGGAAGCTAATAAGCAGCTATTAAGACAGGGGAAAACAAAGAGTGGGGTTTTCTTGGGAATAATTCTTGAAGATACTGACACAATCACTAAATATTTTTGATTTTTAATATTGACCAATGTGTATTTTCTTTAACCTGCAGCTTCCTTTCTGTCTGAAATTTAATGCGTATCTAAGAGAAGTTCTTGTATTTATTTTTTGTTGTTTAGTTGATTAACAGGAAATTAATTTACCACGGAGGGAATTGTGACACTGCATACACATTGCCACAAATAGTGATTAACATTTTGGAAGCACGTGCTAGTTAAGGCTCTTCCTTGTGTGGTTGAAGCTGAGGGAAAGGTGATCGTATTGTGGATTAATGTAGGAGGGAAAAAGTAGAAGTGAAAGTTGTTACAGGGAGCAAAAAAAGTGTTAAAGCAATTAGTATAGAAGTTCATTAAAAAAAGTCAAGTGAAAACCTTGGCTTCTGTAGAAGCAGTGGAAGATTTTGCAGGTTACCCAAGATAACTGGCAATGTTTATTGCAAATCTTCAGTTCCGTGAATCTCACTAGAAATGTATATATCAAAAGCAGAATTTCTTAAAGATTATTGATAGAAACACTTAACGTTTTAACTTCTAAGACATAATAGTCTACCGAGATTAAGCTTGCATCTTTACTGAATTTAAAAGTAAAGCTTTGATGTGCAATTGGGAGTCTGAATATGAAATGTCAGCTGTGAAGGCAAAGCCTACTTAGAAAACTGGACATGTAAATTTTTTCTCTTACAGAAATGTATAATCAGGAAGATGAAATTGGAGTGCTTTACTTGCTCTGCAATTGAGATATTTTGGAAATGCTTAGAAATGTTTTGAAATTTCTCTTGTGCACTAAACCCAGAAATTGCTGAAAACTGTGTTAAATAAATAAGAACAAACATGGTTATTTGGAAAAAGAGGAACACTTCAAATATTATTTTTACCAAAACCCCCAATTTTTTTTCTGAGTACATTCCCTATTGTTTTGTCAAACTGCTGTTTGGAGTGCACTTGATAGGAAAGCTGTACAAGGTAACTGCAGAGCTGTGCCAGCAGGAATTAGTACTGTATTATGACCTGGAGGTCTGTGAACAAAGACCTTTTCCAAAGTTTTTTAAAAGTATATTGGATTTGGGGTAGGGTTTTATGTTTTTCTTGACATTGCAGTAATGTTTTTGTGAAATACTAGAGCTATAACCGTGTGTTGTTTCACTGGGCTAAATATATTTTACTTTAGAGTCCTTAGAGATCTCAATTCTTCAAATGATGTGAACATAACTTTAAGCTTATTCTTTTGATCTTATTGTCTGGCCTGCATCTTTGTCATCTTTGAGGTGTCCTGCATATTTCTGTTACTACACAGCACGTATTTCATTCGAGTTTTAAGGTCTAGAGTGAAGAAAGGGAAGATCCATTTTATGGACTATAATGAGTGATTTTTACCACCTTCATTTATAGTAAAAATGTACATTTTAACCCGACTTGTATTGGTAAATAGGTGATTCACATTTGTTGTGCAGTTCTTGAGGCACTAATTTACATCTCTGTTGGAAATTAGTTACTTATAATTTGCATGTTTTATGTGCTTTGAGGAGTTTAAAGATCTGGAAATATCTTTGGGTAATATAAATGTATAGTACACTTTTTTTTCTATTTACTGAGGAGTATTGTCTGACTTTCACACTGTTGTATAGTAAATTCAATGCCAGAATTCGCAGATATCTGTTGTGACAATGCCATTGGGGCTTTCTTGTGAATGCTTTATAGACACAAGGCAAGAATAGATAAGGCTCATAAGAATCGGACTCTTTCAGAATGCATTAGTGGAAAATTCGACTGTAAATAAAAAAGGTACTAAGTAAGGAATTGTTTTGCCTCATCTCAAGGCAAAATGGAGACCAGACAACAATAATCTACTTTTTGATTTCTTTGTTCAGATGCCGCGATACGCGTTGTAATCCATGTGTGGGATTACACACATTACATACAAACAATGTATGGGATACCGGCATTCTTCCAAACAAATCCTATACTGCTAGTTAAAAACCCAGATAATTTGAGAAGTAGGAGCTCTCTGAAAGTCAGGTTGACATATCAGTATACTTTTTGGGGATATACTAGATTGACAGGCTTTCTGATGTTGTACCAATAATAGGCTTCTAATAACTATTCCCCAAACCTCAAAAAATTTTAAGACTGGGTGCTGTAAATCTTAACACTTCAGAGTGAGTTAAGACTATACCACCATAGAAGCATTTATCCTTTGAAGACTTGGGAATGTGCTTAGGTAACTCTCCTCAACAAAGTGTACTGACTGAAGTAGCCAAGATACGTACATTGGAGTCATTACCAATCAAAATTAAAGACATTATTTATGTTATATGAATGTTCTGCTTGTCTATGCCCTTGTGCTTTTTCAAACATTTATTTTCACATCGGCTCTGTTGACATCCCCTTCTCCCTGCCTTGCCATTCTAAAGGCTTCCTGCAGCAAGCAGGAGTGGCAGAAATGTCTGTGTGCAGGCTTCTCTGCTGCAGCTCCTGACAGAGGGCATTAGCTTCAAAATGCTACAGCCCTATCTCCCTAGGCAGGCTGGAGCTGCTGGGCTTGCTGAGAACACTGCTCCTTATAATCCTCTTTCTCCTGTGGTGTAGTAGCGTTCGTCACATTTGTTAGCGTGGCTCTACTCTGGGTTTCTTAGCAATGTTGAAATGAATGCAGTTAAGATTAAAAGCAGCAAGGACTCTGCAAAGTTCAGTTATAAAGCACTGCTAGGTGCTGCCAACTGCTACTAATAAATTCCCACCCCTAGCTTGCCACCATTTTTGTCTGTCCCCAGTTACAGTAGTGGTGAGAAAGGTCTTTGTTCGCAGACTATTGACATAGTAAGAGGCAGACTTGGGACTGGAACTGGGAAGTGCAAAACAGAAGATGTCTTATAAATAAATACTGGATCTGTTATTGGCTGTTCAGTTCTACTAAGCTCATCTGTGCAGAACAGCGTTTAGATCATGGAAAACCTTTCATGTCTCTTGCTCCATAATTACACATTTTGAATAAGCATTGCTTGGCTTGTTTCTGTCCTACATACTAAGCTTGCTGTCAAAAAATGAGATCCTATACCATGATTTTGTCCAGTACGTTTTACCCCCTTGGTTTTGGAAATGGGAACAATTTTGAAAGAAAGCTTTAGATTCTTGGCATTGCCATACACTCAGAATAGCCCTGTTAGCCCAGCTGTTTAGCAGTCTTACCCGAGTTGCATCCATACCTCAGCACGATGGAACTTGGCCTCCTCAGAGGAGACTGCAAGTCCAGACAGACGATTAAAAGTCGTTGGCTCTTCAGAATTGTTCATTAATCACTGTTCTGTTTTGAGCCCCTTTTTTTTTTTTGTAAATTTTTTTTTCCTTAGCTGGAAAATATTGTCATCCTGAAGATCCAGTGCATTGCTTCCCATTGATTTCTGGCTCCTTTCTTTATGATATATCATACAGCTCATCTTCAGAGAGGACACTCTCTGGAGGTAAAGCACTGACAATATTTCAATCTGCCACGATCTTAGAAGCTCTAAGTAAAAAAAGCGCTTGGTTTTTCCACAGTGTCATAAGTTGTTTCTAAGAACACTTGAATTACTTTTAGACAAAGTGTTTAAAACAGCTGGAATTATGTCAGTTGGGTGTCAGGTGGCTGGTGCAGAGCAGGCTGTGGGGCAGAGTGTGCTGCGTTCCCCCCAGGCCAGGGAGCAAAAGGTGCACAGCAGCACTGTGCCAGCCCAGCTGCTTGGTCAGTTCTAGCTCGCGGGTGTTGCAATCAAAGCCTGAACTCAGGACGCTCTGTGCTTTTCTTTGTGTTTATGCACTAAAAGATTATTCTTTATGTGGTTTGATTTCTTTTTATTGCTTTCATAACTGTGGTGTTGGAGCGTCTTCTTTTAGAAGTGTGAAAAAAGGTCAGGAGCTGAGCTACAGTTTGTCTGATATGATAAAGAGACAAAATCTCTGTGTGTGGATGGGTACTGAGGATCAGGGTTTTGCATTTATATTCCTTACAAAGAAAGGCTTACCCTCTTTTTATTAATAAAGTGAATGGCAAATTCAGTTAAGTGTGTTAGGTGTTTGACTTGTGAACCTGCAACTAACTCTGTAGTTCTGAATGTGAAGGTCTGTCATTGGGATCCTAGCTCTGACGTGTCATCCTGGCTATAGGTATATCCATTATTTCTAAAGAACTGAGTTGTTGGGGCTGTTTTGAAGTCACAGAGATCTTAGGTGATCTCTTGGCTTTCTTGCTAACCAAAACCTTGTACTTGAAAAATAGGGGAACCGGTGCAGACAAGAAAGCATTGCATCAGTGTGCTCCTGGTCATGTTGCTACTGATTATACACCAGTTGCAGGTTTTTTCAAAGCTGTTGCTTTCAAGACCAAATAACTCCTATTGTTTCTGTCCAAATAGGTGATGATGACAATATATTCACTAAAATCTTGATGAAGATTCCCATTAATGTAATTGTACCATTGAAAAGGCCTTTGAGCAAACAGATTCAAGTTGATACCGAAAGTCTACGTTTGTGTTGGTTATGTAACCAAGTTGCTAATAGGACAGGTTAGGGTGAGTGAAATTCCTGGAAATGTTATGAAGGACTTACATGAAATCTGAAGAGCAGAGTTCCTCAATCCATAACTACTTTTGCATACCCATACTGAGTCTTTCTTTGTGTCTTTTCATTTTAACTTGAAGTTTTTATGGTGTTACTCCTCCCAGTCACATTACATTTTTGTATTCTTTCCATCATAGGTTTGGGAATGTGCCTCCCTTATGTACTGAAATAGCTGTTGTTGATGTACACCATTCATTATTACATAAATACATTTTGTATTTAATAAATAAAATTAGCAGTGCTGTGTTGTTACAGACCCTAATACCTAAGCATTGGAGTTGGGAGACTGAGTCTTGTATCTGTTTTTGTGTGACAGAATCTTTCCCTTGCTGATATTCTCATTAGGACTGAATTTGTGATAGGAGTCTGACTTCTAATGCTAGTTGTTAGAAATCTGCAGAATTTTATTTTATTTTATTTTTTTTAGCTTCTGTGATTCCTACACCAGAAACCAGAATAGGTATGGATCTTACCAAATACTGAACATCATCAGATTTGTGTAGAGAGTCCATACCTTTCACAAGAATCACAGAATATTCATGGTTGGAAAGGACCTCCTAGATCACAGAGTCCAACCATACCTGTAACAAAAAAATGCCTTAAAAAATCCCCAAACACCTAAATACCCTGATCAAACATGACTACAAAACACACAAAGTAACTCCCTACATGCCTGCCACTAGAGCATGTCCTGAAGCACCAGGACTACCTGTTTCTTAAATACCTCCAGGGACGGTGACTCAACCACCTCCCTGGGCAGGCTCTTCCAGTGCCTCACCACTCTTTCTGTAAAGAATTTCTTCCTCATTTTAGAGTAGAAAGAGCAATTTGAAGTTTTCTGAGAGGTCTGAGGAAGGACTTCCTTTTCTAAGACATTGGATACCAAGTGCACTGAGACTGAACAGGAGTTCTTTTAATTCCTTTGAAGGTTCCAGTGAGATGTAATCAGTGTCTCAGCACTACAGTTTTACACAGTTAAAGTTTGAGCCTACAAAATATTGTGTATAAGTTTCTTGGCATTAGGCCAATTACTTCCTAAAAGTTTCTGAAGTATTTGTGGATGACATTAAGCAATTTTTGGCTTTGGCCTGGATTTTTGCCTTCTTTTAGACTGGCAGCATGACACTCATTTAGAAACTGCTTGCAGGCCTGTAACTATTTCCTTAGACTAGCAAAAAATTCCTTGTTCCAAACATTCATGTTGACGTCAAAAAAAAAAAGTATATATGTACTTAAAGCAAGCGTAGGGTATCCTTGCATCCTGTATTAAAGCACTTCTCACTTTTGCTAACACTTGGACAGGAAATATCAAAGTGATTTTTTTTTTTTAATTTATTTTTATTTTTTTCCTATGCCAAATCAAGATCTTTCCATTTATCTTTGAGTGATGGTTCGGAGCCCTGACTGGTATCTGTTCCCAAACTGGATGCATGTATCTGAAGGAATATAGGGTTTATATGTGCTCTACACAGCTGGAGTATGCACATGGAGCCACTAAGATTGTTGTTGCTTGGTCATAGTACTATTTCTCTCATTAAAGCATTGACTCTAAAAATAGTGATGTGGGATGCAGAAATAGAACTTTACAGTCCAGTCAATTAGTACAAGTCTTATAAACTATAAGTATAGTTTCTATATATATGTCCCTTTGACATGGGAGGTTTTACTGTTTAAAAAAGAAACCAAACACTCACAAAAAAACCAAACAAAACCCAAATCAATACACACACAAAAACTCCAAAGGAAACAAAACTCAACCCCCCACCCCCAACAAAAAAAACCCAGACAAAATAATTCCCAGGGGTGGAGAAAATACCCACATTCACAGCAAGGTGAGCTCCTGGAAGGTAGACATCTAAAGTACAGCAAATACAGATACAGTGTATTCTAACTGCTGTTCCATTTTCCTCTATTGCTATTTTCTGAGGAACTGAATGATGCTAACAGAGCCACAGTGAATTACACTTAGCAATATTCTCCCTTTGAATGCAGGTCTTGACAGGGCTGCTCCACAATGCTTTTGGAAAGCTGAGAAAACATGGTGAAAACTCACTGTGAAATAAAGCAAACCACCAGAACTTAGTGAGGGCTTATTTAAACTGGTGTTTGAAAAAGTCTTTTAGTGACCCTGTAGAGTCAGCCTGCCTTCTCCACCAGTGTCAGCAGATCCATTGTGCACTTGTTAGCTGTACAGACAAAGCTGGGAAGCATCTGCCACCACATGTAGGTTTGGGTGAGTGGAGCACAGTACACACCTACGTTAGACACTCCCAGCTGCAGAGCCATTCATAGCATCTTTGGAGCAAACTAAAAATGTGTGTGGGTGAAATAAATAACAGCCTGTAAACCAAAAGCATTACACATCTCCTGAGCACTGCGCCAGGAGCTCTGGGAGGTATGCCCTCTGCAGACCTCCCAGTCTTGCAAACAGTGCTTGTATAGGCACACTCAATGAGAGAGTGCTGAGGAAGATGAGGGCTAACCCTGCATTATCTTCCCTGGTTTTATACAGATCGCTTAAATAGATGGGTTTCTTAAAAAAAAATTTATTTTAATTAAAACAGAAGATGACAAGCTTTATTTTGGGAAGAAAGTTTTCATAACCCTCCTGGGATGTTAGATATATGTTACAAAGAAAATAATAATAATTAAATTTTGCTAATGGGCAAATACCATAAATTGTGAATCCTTAATTTCACTGAATATCCCAGAATAGAGAAAATGAAATAAGGTACCAAAGGCATCAGTCTGAATAGCTTCTTCCAACTCTGCTAAACTTGATCCTACACCGAGCTAGTGTGTAGTATTAGAATCTATAGTAGACTCCACAGAGCAGGGAGTGGAGGTGAGCACAGTCCTGCATTTAGTAAGTCTGGCTGTGTGGCCACCATGTTATGTTTGCTGTGAAACAGAAAGTTTCTTTTAGGAGGAGGGAGTGAATTAACTGAGGTCGTACATCACCTAAATGTTCATCAAAACCACGTTCATTTTATGCCTGCAAACTTACATTCTAATTTAGGAGTGAGTTGGTAGGTGACCATAAACTGGTAAATTTGGAGATTTTCCTCTCAGCCTGTGTAAGGATTGAAATGATCACTTACTCATTTACAGTTTCTGCTTGAGCAGGACCTGACAAACAGCCAGGCATGTTCAGTGCCCCAGTGATGCCAAAAGCATGTAATGAATATCTTTACTGCACCAATGTATTTGTAATCATTCTAATGGGTTATGTCAGTAGCAGTGTCTTATTCCCTGAAGTGCTATTGGCACGATGCTGGCCTCTGTTATGATGGAGCCCTTGAAATGAGATTGGAAGGCATTTCCATTCATTCTAGATTACTATGAAATGAAATAGTTACTGGGTAAGGTGCCTGTTAGCTGCAGTTCCTTTCTTCTGGAGAAGCAAATATGTACTTGCAAATGCCTTTTGAAGTTTGTCTTTTGGCTTACAGCTGTCACGTAGCTGTATTTTAATTGGTGGGAGAAACCTGCTCAAGTACTTGACAACTTGCTATGTTATTACAGCGAACTGAGCTCCTGACACATCTTTCCTGGATTTGAAACCTTACAGCAAAGGGAAATCTAGGAAGAAAAATAGGAAGTGTATTTTGTAAGCATTACAGTACACTTGGGTTTCCTTTTTGAAAGGATAAATTGGGAAATAGAGCTCTTGTCTGAACCAGTAATAGGACAGTACCTGCTTAGAGGCATAACCGAGACGATTATCTGGAAATGGTTAGAAGGGATAAGCAAGGGAAGCAAACAAACCCAAACACCATACCCTAGAGCACACTGAAAGTGTAAAGCTGATTGAAGTTTTCCCTTTCAATTGGCAATTATAAATCCTCATTTTTGTCCTGTTTATGTATTTTCACTTTAATGGAGCTTATAGATTGCATATTGCTAATTCTGATTGCTTTTAAGAGTAGTATGAGAAAGATGGGCAGAATATTTTGAATATTAGTGGTCAGGGTTGTCTTAAATTTTGAGTGACCAACCAAGTATGTATTAAAAGTGGGCAGGTTTCAGAGTGTCTTTGCTGAAGTCTAGAAACACTTTGATAGTGTCCAGTTGGGAACCAGAAGAGTTATTTGAAAACCTTGGCTATGACTGCTGCTGTTCTGTGATGTGTTAAAGCAGGAGCACCTGTCAGGAAGGAGTCAGTCTCAAGTTTAATTTGATTTTGTTGTTTCACAAAAAAGGTTTCTATTTGTTTAATGGGACTTGACGTTTTTGCCATTCATTTAACAGGATTTCATGGTATGCTCAGGATTTGAGTAAATCAGGTTGACAGAATCCTTCTTTGTATTCATTTTTTAAAAGGCTGCTTTTCCCCTTCTAATTTCCACAGTCTTCATATAACAAATAAGTGCCTGTTGAAGATATCAATCTCAGTCTTACAGTTTAATTGTACAGCATCATTAAAATAGCTGAAACCAATACTCAGGGCTGTTACATCTTCAGGGATTGATGTAAGAAATTTTTTTAATTATGTTGAAAATATGTTTAAAGTAGAACAGTTACAGAAACTGTATCAAAGTTTTATTCAGTCTGTGAAATTAATCTAGCAATCACGCAGGTTCCAACATTGTTAGCAAAACAGTTCCATAGGATTATGAAATGTCTCCCTGTGATCTATTCAGATTTGTGTTGAAATATTTATTCCTGGTTTGAAACAAGTTTATTACTGTAGGGCAGACAGAACATGTTATACAAGTGAAGTCAGCTGTATTTCCCAAATACCCATGGTGTAGCACAAATTGATAGCTTTGATACCAGCCTTCGTACTTGATTGATGTATATTTGTTTTGGCAGGGCTGTTGCCTTAGATATCGTGTCCTTCCTTCCCTCCCATGGTCTCCCCTATTGGCTTTTGTACCCAACTCCCTGCTCAGCACAACCACAGTTGCATAGCACAGCTGTCAGGGCACCACTGGGCTGGAAGAGGCACCTGGGAGTAGGAGGCAAGGGATGCTTGAGTTGGCACTTGTGCTGTGAGAAATGAACATCAAACGATGTCTGTATTTCATCTGAAATCAAGCACTTAGATCTATAGAAGGATTTTGCATAAGTGCATACTAAGGATTACTATTTATCATTATTGCCTTTTTCATCTTCATGTTATTTAAAAATAATCGGAATAACCTTTGAAGTTTGGGAAGGTGCTGGTTTTCCCCATTATGTAACTGGCTAACATAAAGCACAAACAAACAGCGTAACCTACCCAAGATCAAGCTCTTCCCTATCAGAGGCAGAAACAACCCATGTTTCTCTTTGCTTTATATTTCAAATGCTGGAAAATTTTTTCTTCCCTTCAGGAAATAAAAATGCATTTGCACATAACTAACATATGCACTAGTGTGTCCTCATACGAGATGCAGTTAGCTGTTTGAAGAAGGTCACTGCAGCTGATGCCTTGGAAACAGCAGCTGTGTGTTGGTGGACACTATTGATCTTGCTGGGATTCTCCTGAGGTTAAAGCCTGTCTCCTCACTGGGCCATTCTCACTGTTTTAGGTTACATGCTGCTGAGTGTGACTACTCTGTGGAGCTTGTCAAGGGTTCCACAGCCTTTTCTGTCCTTAATTTCCTTCTGCTTAAGGATATCCCCAAATAGTTGCATTTCATACCTGTGATGGAAATTGAGAAGGAGGTTTTTCCTGCCCAGAAGCCAGTTGAATCTCCACTAAGGGAGGATACGGATAGAGGAAAGTAACCCTTGCTAAGGCCTCTCAGCTGGGCAGGAGAGACAGCTTTCATCAGGAATCAAGATTGGTTCAAATGCTCTGCTGGCCCCCTCGATTCACTGGCGTGGATGCAGGAGTTGCAGGTCTTCAGGGCTGGTGCTGTGCTGGAGCTGGACAAGCAATGGGAGGGAGAGAAAGACTGAGAGACACTGATGCTGACGTGTCTAAGGTGATGATGAGTGCCTAAGGCCTTGAGGAAGAGAAGGGAAGATACTGTTCACTGTGTTCCTCAGGGACCCTGGAGCCAGATGGGAAGGGGATTTTTGGCTGGCCCCAACTTACTACTTTCTGCTTCATCACTCACTTCTAACAATAACTTCATCTGGGTGATAGCTGGTAAGACCAACCAGAATGATGTTTAGAGGGTGGAGAAATGTAATGATTATAGTTATCTTAAAGTTACAAAAGACCTAAAAACTATTTCTGAATTCCTAAAAAAAAAAAAAAAAAATCTGGTAAAAGTTAGAAATTACATTGCCATGTAGAGAAGATAACTGGGAAAAGCAGAACGGTATGTGGGAGGATAAATGGGAAAATGGGATGTGTACTTTCATATTAGACTTTGTCCTTCTAAACCATGATAGGAAGAGCTGAAGTAGATGCATGCCTTTTGGAACACCCAGGTGTTATTTGAATTGGCATTAGCCAGACAAACAACATGAATATTTCTAAAATGGTAGACAGGTTTAATTCACAGCTCTGCAGCACATGACTTCAAATTTAAAATTAAAAACCCTTTCATGTACAAGACTGTATTGAGTTTTCCTGAAAGTAAGGAAAAATGTTCTTGAATTAAAGTAGGAAGAGCTAAGTTTTAGTACTAGAATAGCTGCTACGCTTGAGGATTACAGTTGAGCTTTACAGAATTAAGCTGATTTAGGACATTTGATCTGAAGTAATAGCACACAAACCAGAAGTGTCATGAAGGTTGAGTTGGAATTCATTCTCACTTTATCTGTATTGATCTTGGATTTTTATTTGAAGAGGTTATTTGCCTAAAATTGTGCCGCAACTCAGATTTTGTTGCATGTTTTAGGGAAATCATTTTGGAATAAACACCCCATACAATCAGGTCCATTAAATCAGTTCATTTTTCACTGCCTGTTGCCAAAGTTGACAGTCAAAAAGTATTCCTGGATCTTGGTCAGAGTTGTGGAGCTTTATAGACAGGACATCAGTTCCCTGCATACCTGTCCACGCAGGAGTGGGCATCACAGAGCTGGCAGCAGGCAGGAACAGCATCAGCTGGCCCAAACCAGAGCCACTCATCATTCCTCTGGGGTGCACCCAGCAAGCGCCCGCTTGGACAGGCCCAGCCACGCCGTGCTGCTTGGGCTTGGCTCAGCCTTCCCACTGAGGAAACTGCTGGCAAGGGGGAGAAGACAAGGGCAGGGATTTGTAGCAGCAAGAGGAGCCTGACCAATTGGTAGACAGCATTCCTGGGCTTCAGAGCTCTCAAAGACACAACAAAGGCAGACAGAGAGGATCAGCGCTGCCTTTACTAAAAGACTTTGGGGGTTGGGGGTTTTGTTTCTTCGGTCAACGATATACAGACAGGCATCGTTGCATTTTGATGTCATCTTTTGGGCTCTATTTTTAGTGCCTGGGAACATTACAAACATAAAATATGTAGCTATTGAGCCTGTTTGCTTTAAAATAACTTAAAATAGCTTTAAAGAGTCTCTCTGAAGTACTCTTCCCCCACTCCCATTGCAGCACATGCAGTTTTTTGATCCAGTGTTAGTACAGAGGCTGGAAAAGTGCCATTATGTTAAAGCTGGTGTTACCACTTGGTTTGAGAAGTAGAAAGTCCTGTTGGTCCAAGATCAATATGAGGGGATAATGTAAAAAATTTTGTCAGCCTTTTTATTAAAAACCATTTTTCTGACTATTTTATTTCAATACAGGTGATGTCCCCTGTATGTGGTTGTGCCCACATTAGCTTTCCATTAAGCTTGAAGTCAAGGCTAAGGTGTACTCAAATGCAGTCTGTCTATAGAAGCAAGCTATTGCTTATATCTCTGTGGTAACCAAGTATTTATCAGTATATAGGGAACTTCAGAAAAGTAATCTAAATTTGGTTTTGGTTTTGAATTTATTATATATATATATATATGCACATCACCAATATGAGGGTCTATTCAGCAGTGTTAGAAATTACACTGCAGATGCTCAAACTCAGAGAAGAAAAGGCAGAAAGAGAAGTTATGCTGGGTTTTTATCAGCTCAGCTCAGGAATTACTTCTGTACAAATGTGACATGCTGCCAATTTACCTCGCTATCTAGTCATCAAAGAGCGAGCTGTTAGGAATTGCATAATCCACTTCTCTGCCAAAGAAATTACCATGCATGCCTAATTTTTAAGTTCCATGTATCAGTGTGGCCTTCAGCTTTCAGAAGAAACAAAAAAGGCAAATCTAATACCCACCGTCTGGCTCCAGATCAGCTGATACCCCGGAGGAGGATGGAGTCAATGGAAGGGATTCCACCCCTCCTGACTGCCTGGCCTCAGGGGCATTGAGGGAGCCCTCCTCTTTGAGACAAAGCCCAGAATCCAAATCCAAACTGCATTTTCTGACAGCAGATTTTTAAAGGAAGATCTACCCACTGAAACTCTGCCATCACGAATGACTGACTTCTAGCTGTAGCAAGATATCTCTGAAGCATGTTATGGGAAATAAATTTTACAGCCCAAACTGTAATGTGTTTTGAGGCATTCTCTGAGGAGGCAGATGGGATCTGTGACGCATTGTTGCCAGGTTGTGATGTTACTGCACATCTCATGAGAGTCTGGTGCTTTCTTACAGACCAGCTTCTATACAGAGATGCAATAAGGTGAAAAATTAATAAAAATTTTAGCTCTGCTGATGTGGAGAAAAATGTGTCATAAAGGATACGTCATGACAATAAGTATATAAGATTTTATATTAAAAACTACCCAGAAAGAGTTTAAAAAATTTTACATAAGAATTTACCATCAGTCAAATGCAACGATGCAAAGTGGAAACATTGGTGACATCTTGGATCTTTCCTTCAAATAATGGAATGATTGGAACTAAACACAAATTTACTGCTTCACCTAAGCCAATAGACCAGAAACCAGGAATTTGCTCTTAAGTCCAGGGAAAACATCCATTTTCATTTCTGAAAGAAAAGTGCTTTAGGGTTACTGGTTGGCAGGATTCCTTTGTTAAAGAATGTTACGCCGTCTCCCACAAAACTTACAGTTCCCGTTGTGTTTTTCATCTGTGTGAGCACCAAGTGTTCAGTCCTCTTCTGTGGAAGTTTGCTTGCTAACTTCATTGTGCATTCAGGTGCCTCCAAAAATTGTATGTGAAATAGTGTTCCTTAACTTTTAAGTATGGGAAGTGGTGACAAATACAAATTTTCTACTATCTTACTGCAAAATTTGGACGTGGATTTTAATTTTATTAGCAATTGTCAAGCACTTACAGAAGGATGCAGCCTCACTTCAAGTATATGGGCTCATAAATCAGCATTAGGGCAATAGTTGTTGTTTTAAAACATGCAGCTACAAAAGCTTAGGTGAATGGCAAAGGTTGTTTAGGAAATGCTATTTATTTTCTTTCATCATTCTCAGCTAGGCATAGGTTTAATGGAAAGCTGGCAATAGCTCCTGCTGGAGTTCATTGTCCACATTTTCTTCCCTGCACTGAATGAGCTTAAGATTTACTTAGTTTGTGTCTTTTCATTTGAGTGTTTATATTGGAGGCTTTCTTGTCATTTGCTGTAGTGTGAAGACGACTGAAATCTCTTGCTGGAAGACAGTGGATCAGGAATGAGGTAGTGGTCAGTTGGCTGGAAAGAAATGTCAATTATTGTCCAGAAAAGAGGAGAAAAAAGATCTGATGAGGTGTTCTGGTTTGGTTGGAATGCACTGCTAGAATGCAGTAGGGGATGAGGGCTTATTTTACACTTTGTAGAAGGTTGTGGACACATTCCATCTTGTGTCAAACACGTCCACTTGTTTGATAGAAGTTATGTGTAGATGGAACAGATAAACAGATTGTGATTGAGATCTGTGGGCTCTTGGAAAAGATTGCTAAATGTATGGGTTTTTTCAAAGGACCGAGATCTTATGAAAAGAAATTACTTTAAAAGTAAGTAGAATTAATTATGCTTGAAAAGTCTCTGTTCCAATCTGTGGAGCATATTTGCAGTCATCTGCAGCTGAAGGCCATATAGCCCCCACACTTCAGCCTTCCATCTCATGCTGCATTGGTGACTGAACCGTAAGGTTTCCCTCATGCTTCTGTTCTCATCCTAAGTATCATTAAGATTCCTTAATGGAAAAGCCACTGCTGCAACAGATTGGCAATGAACATATTGAATCTATCACACCGAAGAAATAGTTGTAGGATGGCGTGAAGACTCTGCTTCTTTTTAAAGTGATCTGTATGGGCAGATCTTAGAGTCCCTGTGTAATTTGACTGACTTTGATCAGAGTCCATACAGCTGTAGTTGTTTTGAAGAATCAGATGTTAACGATTGTGCTGTGAAGGTTAAAGGATGATGTTTTCTTAACTTCTTGGAGAATAACATAGCTACTTACTTGGTGATATGGCAATTTAAAGAAATACTAATATTTTGGTACCTATCAGCTTTAAAACCATTTTGCTTCTGATATATTGGTGGCATAAATTCTGTGGGAACATAGGTAATTATTTTTTAAAACTGGTTTTCATTATATGGAATAATTGTATGTTTCTCTACAATGTTTTTCTACAATGCTCATCTAAACTTAAATGCACGCACGTATTTTCTAGAATTATTTACTACTGTGTGACAGATACACAGCTGTGAGTCATTTACATGAGGAGTAGGCAGATGTCTAAAAATGGAATGAAAAGCTTTAATAGCAATACAGAGATCTGGTGGAAATTTATGTGCAAACGTCCTTTTATTACATGATTTCCCCATGTAAATATATAGCATTGAAACAGCATTTCAAAGCCTGATCTCTACAGTGATCCCAGGCAGCTCTTTGGTTGTAGGAGTGGAGCACCTTTGGTAAAGTGATGGAAAGGAGTTTTCAGGACACTTGTCAGCTGCTATAAGGAGGAGATTATCCTTCCTTCCCCTCATTTCCCATTCCATACCTTGTAATTTTAATAATAGCATGAGGGGCAGTAATCTGTGGAATGGTGAAGTAGGAAATCTGAAAACTCTGCGTGGGTTCCTTGCAATTTGTCAACCAGGCTGGAATATTTTGCCTTCACAGCATGGACTTTGGTGCTTGAACTGATGCAATACTGTTGGTAGTGGTGGGTTAGTTGACACTTTAGCTGGAGTGGCGACAGAGGGAAGACACATTTGGGTGGAGGGAATTAAGGGAATAGCTGTTGGCAGGTTTCACAGTATTTGCTGATGGGAAAGGAAGATGCAGGAATTGTGCATCCTCTCTCTGGCTCCTGGGCAAGAGTTCTGTATGTTTACAGACTTCTTTGCTGTTGGCCATTGTTACCTGGTTTTGTCTTAGTTTTTTCCAACTTCTCAAAATGTTCTTTGGTAATAGGATCATAGAATTACCGAGGCTGGAAGAGACCTCCAAGATCATCAAGTCCAACCTATGACCCAACACCATGCCATGACATCAGCTAGATCATGGCACCAAGTGCTACATCCAATCATACCTTAAACACCTCCAGGAACAGTGACTCCACCACCTCCCTGGGCAGTCCATCCCAGCGTCTAATCACCCTTTCCGTGAGGAATTGCTTCCTAATACCCAACCTAAACCTCCCCTGGCACAGCTTCAGGCCATGGCCTCTCATCCTGTCACTAGCTGCTTGGGAGAGGAGCCCAACCTCCACCTGACTACAGCTTCCCTTCAGGTAGTTGTAGAGAGTGATGAGATCTCCCCTGAGTCTCCTTCAGGCTGAACAGCCCCAGCTCCCTCAGCCTCTCCTCAGAAGACTTTCCCTCCAGTCCCTTCACCAGCCTCGTCGCTCTCCTCTGGACCCGCTCCAGCACCTCATGTCCTTGAAGTGAGGGGCCCAGAACTGCACACAGTACTTGAAGTGAAACCTCGCCAATGTTGAGTACAGGGGGAGAATTACATCCCTAGACCTGCTGGCCACACTATTCCTGATACAAGCCAGGATGCCATTGGCCTCTTGGGCCACCTGAGCACACTGCTGACTCATGTTCAGCCGACTGTCAACCAGCACTCCCAGGTCCCTCTCTGCCAGGCCGCTCTCCAGCCAATCGTCCCCCAGACTGTAGCACTGCAGGGGGTTATTGTGACCAAAGTGCAGGACCCTACACTTGGTCTTGTTGAACCTCATATTATTGGCCTCAGCCCATTGACCCAGCCTGTCCAGGTCCCTCTGCAGCATCTCCTGACCCTCCAGCAAATTGACACTCATCCCCAATTTATTGTCATCTGCAAATTTACTAACAGTGGACTTGATCCCCTCATCCAGGTCATCAGTAAAGATGTTGAATAGAACTGGGCCCAGTACTAATCCCTGGGGGACACCACTGGTCACCAGACACCAACTGGATGTGGCACCATTC
>JANHGN010011176.1:62711-95224 GCA_024605025.1 Megaceryle maxima
ATTGGTCAGGCAGGACCTTCTGTTCCTAAACCCATGTTGGCTGGGCCTGAGCCCCTGGTTGTCTTGTATGTGCTGATTGATGGCACTCAGGATGATCTGCTCCATAACCTTGCCGGCCACCAAGGTCAAGCTGACAGGCCTGTAGTTTTCTGTATCCTCCTTCTGGCCCTTCTTGTGGATGGGCATCACACTGGCCAACCTCCAGTCACCTGGGACCTCCCTGGTTATCCAGGACCAGTGATAAATGATGGATAAATGGTAATTTTAAAGTAAGGAAAAAGGGAGCATATAAGAGAGGCTTTAATTTTTGAAAGTTAACTTACAGAGAGATAAAAACAAGGAACTTTTTCAAGCATAGGCACAGATTGGAATACTTTTGCATTAATTAATATTACAAGCTTATGTTTATGGTGGAAAAGTTAATTTGAAGGAAAGTATTATTCCTCTTGATGCCATTAGCACTGTCAGCATTCTGTATTCTGTGTCCTTCCTGGGGAAGGTTAGGAAGGCAGCAGCAGACAGCCTCTATGTGTGACAATATGGAAGCTTAATTTAAAAAATATAGTTTACCAAAGATCTTGTAGAAGTGTTTGGAAACTTTTATGGCAGTGATGCCCAAGAGAAGAGAGAGAAATCCCTAATGTGGTAGAAGTTCCTGCAGGAAGTATTAGAAGTGAAGGGCTGGGTTCAGCCAGATGACTCACTTCTAATGGAGTATGAGAAGCATTCCCCTCCACAGTTTGATCTGAAATACACACTCGGTTATTTGTGTGTAACTTTAACAAAGTTCTCTCCATACACAGGAGCTGTTGTACTCGGGTTTTTGGAACCCAAACCCAGCTCTTTATTGATGGTGAGGTCAGGACTCTTCTGGGAACAGTGGCTTGCTGGTTACCAGCTGCTCCCCAGACAGAAGGAGGTTGTCTCTGCTTTAATGAGTCATGCTTTGTTTTCCTTTCTTATTAAAAGAAAAACAACAGAGACTGTTGTACTATTTGCTGTGATATTTCTTTGTGATAAGATTGGTGGACTTCAGAAAAATGTTGACTAGTGTAAGAATCACTGGCAGAAATGTTTCAAGATAGAAGTGTGGATGTACTGGGTTACTTAAATGGCATTCTCACATTGCTGTTTGAAGAGTCAGTGCTGTGAGCTGTGCCTTCCATTTCCTGTCCAAGTGGATTAACAAGTTGCCTCTTCAGGACCTTGTTTTGGGCCTTTTGACAGTTTCTGTTAGTTTGAATTTTTCATTTTGGCAGATTTTGGTTTAAAGCAGGGAGCCCAAGTGAAAGTGGGAAATAAAAGAGCTCAAGTATAAATAGCAGTGAAACAAGTAACCCCGCTAACCTCTGCTTTCAGTTACAGTAACGTAAATTTGAGGAAGCTTTGCTGATATGTTCCATGTACAAGTGTAGGCAGAATTTGGCTCAGCAGTCAACTACTTAATCATTGTGTTTTCTAGAGTCTGTGGCTAATTCTGCTGAGCATATGCTATTGCTTTTTTTATGCTATGCATTGGTTTGGGTATAATATTGAGATACCAGTGTTCCCGGTCTGAAGTTTGAAGCCAGTGTTGGACAGTTTGTTTTTTGTTCAGTTTGTGTTTGTCATTAAAGAGATGCCCAGACATTGGTAACAATCCTGAAAATTCAAATTAGATTGTTAACAGTAGTTAGCATGTTTAAAGTCAGTTTGTAGTATGATGTGAAAGTAACAAAAAAAAAAATACTGAAGCTGTAAGGCAGGTGTCCTGTCATTGTGAATAAACTTTTAAAAGCAGAATCCACTGTTTTGGGGGTGGGGTTGTTAACAGTTTTAGACCAACAAAGTCTTACTTCAGAAAATTTTGTGTGTGGTTTGTGATGCATCAGGAGCTACTGACAGGAAATAAATTATCAGCAAAGGTTTCACACTGAACTTCCAAATTTTAAGGAGTCATGGTTGCTTCAGAGAGAACTCTTTTAAGTTCATGGAAGAGCACATGAAAAGAAATGTGGATATGTCTGTATTTTACATTATTACTTTAAAAGTGCCTTACTTAAAGGTCAGTAATTATTTGTATTGACCCACACTGATGTGCTCTTTGGTGAGTGAGTTAAAATGCAGTTCCAAATAATGCTAAGAGAAATATGGCCTGTGTGCCTCTGTTTATATAAAATATGTATTATTTTACTTAAAAGGAGGTAAAAGAGGAAATGTGAACCGCTGCAAATGCCTTGAAAGGTCCTATCTGGCTTTGCTTACATTTCTCATCTAGTTGTTGAAAGGCAAATCAGCAGCTGGTGTAAAAGGCCTAAAGATGAGATATATCCAAAGAAAGAGATGGATTGAAAAAATGAATTAGTTAATAAAAGTCTTGTTAAGCCTTGGAAAGATTTAAAACTGGGTCGATAAGTGACATATCCTTAAGAAAGATTGATAATCTGACATCATCAAAAGTTCTTAGTCATAGAAAGCAGATAGAGGACAGCTAGAAAGAATACCTTTTGGGGGGAGTTTGAGGCCATTTGGGATTTTTATCATTGTGTTTGTTTTGTGCTTTTCTTTTTTATGTAGATTTACAAGTAAAAGATAGCAAAATTGTCCTTCCCCTTGCTGGGAAATGACTGGCCATCATATGTCATGTGTGGTGTTTTACCCACTCATTGTTCTGAGCTGCAGGTTACCACTCCATTGAGATGTTCAGTTACTCTTATTAAGAAATTTGTGTTAATTCTTAAATTTATAAATGTTGCTTAACAACCTGACAATAGTAACTCACACTGTAGGACTGACTTGGCTGTTGGAATGTTGTCAACATTATTTTAAAATGTTTATAAGATGTAAAATTGGTTCATGATAAGCCCATCTAAGATTTGTTATGAAACAACTATGCTTTAAAAAAAGAAAAAAATTAAACATTCTTTCCTGTTGAAGGCCGCAGAAGTTATTTGAGGTTACTGGGTGGCTGCATGTCTACCCACTAAAGAGAAGTCGTCCACAGAAGGGATGGTCAGTCAAGGAATGAGAAAGCAATGATCCTTTTTCTCTGCATGTTTTTCTACTGCTGATCAGCACAAAACCTTGTTATTTGGATATTTTCTAGTAGCTCTTCAGCCTGAATAATGCCACCATTCACAAGCCTCTAACAGGAGAAAGAGCCAAGTGTGCCAGTGCAGCCAGAGCTACTAAATAACCAGTGCTGCACAGAATGCCCTTGCCCTGGGCTGTGGTATGAGTGGAGCAAAGCAAAATCCCATTCTGGGACCCTCATGATGGACGCATGTGGTTAACCCTTTGACTGTAGGAAGAACTGAAGTATAGCAATCAAACTTAGGCATTAGGTAGCACTTGGCAAGCAGTGATGGAAATGATTACTGTATATTTAGCAATGAGAAGGTTGTAAGTAGCTGCACCCAAGTTGCATAGTCAAAGAAAATACAGCTGAGATTATAGCAAAAAGCTCAGCCCATCAAAACCTGCCTTTTCCTAGAACGTGCTAGGCACTGTCTTGAACTGATGTAAAAACTACCACGTTTAAAAGATAAGTCAATAAAATGTAAATTTCATTCACAAAAATCTGAAAGTAAAAATTTATCATTTCCCTGCCAGCAAGTATTCAGCTTCTTACACTTGTGTACTGTTTCATATAGCTTTGTATGATGTAACAGTTTCCTTTTTGATGTTGGGGTTTTTAATATATATGTATATGTTTTGAATGCATCCTTTAGATGAGAGTTGTAGCCTGTATCTTTTAATCTCCTCCCAGTGGAAGTCACAACTCTTATTTCACAGTACAGTGTTCTGTGGCAACAGATTATTTTCTTAGTGAATCTTATTTTACCAAAACTGTAAGTGCTGGTATTTCTTTTGAGGGAACAAATTTAAAATTGATGGTGCCTTGATTATCACAAGCTCCCTCTGATGTAAAGGGTTTATCAGATATGAGTTGCCTGTTGTTTTTGGTGGATGGTTTTTCACACACTTCTAGCACAGGTGAATTTCTCTCTGATACTTTACTAGCTCTTTATTATTTCCTCTTACCATTATTTTTATGTAAAAATGGAAGCTGTTGTCTTTTAAATTTGCTTTCTCTTCTTACCTGGTTCTCCTGTGTCTATCCACACATGGGATTGGAGTAAGTGAATCATGTTTAATTTCTTTTAAATCCAGCTCAAGCAAAGTGAATTTGTCAGTTTATTCAGCCAGTGTAGACTGGGATAAATTGTAATACAGTCTCACCCAAAAATTTACCCAATATTTAAGCCTTCTGTACATTTTATGTTTTGTGGTTTTAACATAGTTAGGTCTCATTACAGTCTTTTAAGAAGTACTTTTAGCAATATGTAAGGCAAGTTTAAACAAAAACCAAACTTGGTTTTGAAGCCAAAGTAAATGAGGTCTTGCAGTGCCACATTCCAGTGATTCTGACATCAGAGGAATATCTGCAGTAAGAAATGTTTGTATTAGAGTGGCTGAAATTTTATATGCATGCAAGAAGCAAGACTGGGGTCTGACATGGAGAAGCATCAAGCTTACTATTCAAGACTGTTAACAAACTTTTTCCTGCAAACTTTTTCCCCCACTCGGGGCGGGGAAGGAGTAAGATGCTTACATTTTATCAAAAATCAAATATTATTTTTTAAAAGGCTCAATAAAACTAGTTATTTAATTTTGTTTAGTGTTTTATTTGTTTGATGTTTTATTTGTTTCAAATTTCCTGATACTTTGCTGTAGTCTCTAGAGGTATCTGTCTTTTTGTGAATTAAGGAGTGAGAATTAGCTAAAAAATATCTGAGCATTGACACAAAATGAATCAAAATCCCCAAGTGTTTTGACATATTTGCACAAATGGACCTCTGTGTAATATATGTTGTAGATATTTGAAGACAAAATACTCAGTATTCATCACATATGCAGCATTCTTAGCAAAGCTTTTTGAGATTTTTATTCTGAGAAAAATAATTTTAGAAAGCTTGTAAAGGTTACCAGTGTGATTCATACCAGGAAACTGGATTATGGCACAGATAGCAGAGCAGGACTGCATCAACTTGGCCTCGTATAGCTGGGCTGAACTTTGCCAGCTAGAAAGAAGATTCACTTTTTGCTGTTGGTACCTCTCTCTGCAGTAGCATGGGAAGAATGGGAAAAGCTGCTGCTGATTGTGCACTCAGCTGTGTTTGAGCTGATCAGCATTTTGGCCATCCTAGATTTTCAGAGCAAAAAGAGTTCAGTGCAATGTCTTAAAATCCAGACTATATCTTTTTTTCTCCTTATTGCTGTAATACTAATTAGATGTTTTATAGTGTTGATTCTTTCCAGTTTACAACTGAAGAGTCTTCATCTTGTTTTCTTTCAGATTCTTCTCATTCTTTTCATCGAGATGAGACTATAGTTATTGCCCTTGCATCTGTGTCTGTATTGGCTGTCCTGATTGCCGCTCTGTTCTTTGGATATAGGATGCTTGCAGGTAGGGTTTTTATGTCTTATGCTCTCCCCAGTCCACATTACATGTTTGTACATAATGCTTCCCTTTCTCCCCTCTGACACTTATGGGGATATCCCCTTCATAACAGTCCAGAGAGATTTAAGATTTCTCCAAGCTGGCATTTTTCAGACCCATTTTTCTTCAATAAATTCTCTGTCTCAATGTAGCTTAAGTGATGTTGTGAGCATTCTTTATATTTATTGCCAGTGACATTCAATTATCAAAATAGATGTGTGATGTGGATAGCCTTTTTAGCTATAAGCACATTCACTGCTGATATTGCAGACTCAGAGAAGATTTTACAGGTTTTTCTTTTCACTTGCTATGTCCTTGCCTACAATATGTATTTCTGCCAAGTCCCATGTAAGTTGTATTGTTTTCATTTGTTGCATAGCAAAAAAAAGAGGAAACCTGATTCCCTTCTTACCCCCTTCCACAGGAGACCGTAAGCAGGGTTTGCACAGTATGAACATGATGGAGGCAGCAGCATCAGAGCCCTCACTGGATCTGGATAATCTAAAGCTGTTGGAGGTAAATGTTCAACTCGCTTTCTTACTTTTCATTTTTATTCAATGTAACACTTGTGGTCATCTTATCTCCCAGGTAAAGTTAGAGAAATAAATGCATCAGTGTTCCCATAATGTTTTCTTCTAAATCACAGCTTGAAGAGGAAATGAAAAGGGGAAAAAAACCCCAAACAAACAAAACAACAAGAAGATTACTGCAGTAACATTTTGCCTGCCTTTGCTAGTAATACTGTTGGTATTGGCTAGAACATGTTCTACCTTGAGAGGAAAATGCTAAATAATAGGAAGTAAAGAGGGAAGTTGGAATGTGCTGTATTTCATCACTACATCAAAAGAGCCTTATTTTTGCTTGACACTGATCACTTTAAGTACAGTATCTTAACTATAGTCATTTGAAATGCTTTATAACACTGCTGGAATACAGAATTTACTATGGATAGGGCAGTATATTTCAGTAGTGGTGCATTTATGTATAGTCTTTCTTCACAGTGGGGTACTCTCTATTGCCATGGCAACTAGAGGCCAACCAGAACTTTTCACTCAGCTTGGTATTAAACATATCATCAGAAAACTGCAAAATATTATGCCTTCAGTTGGTATGCTTGATAGGGCTTATGGAATTTTTAAATGCTTTTAGCCATAAATAAATCTGTAGAATGACTGAGGCAGATTCAGAGAGAGCGATACTTTCCTTCTTTTTGCCCCTTAGAAATCACATCTAGAGATGCAGGCTGCAGACATGCAGTGTGGTCTGGACTGATGGTGACAGCAGACCAATCAGCAAAGACACCTGGGTTCCTTCTGCCAACAAAAAAAGTACTTGAGGCAGTTTGCAAGAGCATGAGGATGTGTAGTGTAGAAGTGTGCAAAGCCCCAGATGAAATTCCTTGTACCAATAGGCAGTCTTGGGAAAAGCAGCAGCATTGTTGGTGGAAAGGTCTGCCATGGGGTCTTCTGTCCCCTTTCTTAAATCATAAGGAGCTGACTCCTCACCCTCAGTCATTAGTGTTGTGGAACAACTTATCTTAGCCTGTGTTTGCCTTTTCACATCCCCACGGGTAGAATACATTCCACATTTGTACCTCGAAGTGACTCGCTTCGCAATCCAGTGATATGGAAGGACTGAGAAATGGAATGTCTTGTCTGCTAAAGGATGCTTCATTGTTGAAAAGTTCCCTGTTAAACAATTTTACCATCTTGAGAAGCATTATTTTTGTAATCCCTTCTGCTTTCCAGTCTTCCTCCATTTATAAGTATTTAAAAAGTAAAAAGGTACTGGTCCATGAAATCCTTACAGTTTCATATCTAGGTCTTCCTGATAATTATTTGAATTAAATAGATGCTTAAATTCTTATGGAGTTAGAATGTTTTTGAACTTGAGAAATTAAGACTTTTCCTGAAGGTGGTCCTACATTTTGGGTTAGGGCAGAGCTCACCTCTTTCTTCAGTTGCCATGGAGATGGGAAAGGCCATTCTGGGAAGAGTGTCTAGCATAGTGGGGGCTAAAGTAAAGATTCACAAGTAGTGAGAAACCAATTATTCCTTTCCGTTAAAACCTTTTGACTTCTTTTGGTATCTATTTTGCACAACAAATGCATATATTGTTATTACTAATCTGAAAGGTACAGCTTATAAAGCTATCATAAGCCTGAAATATGTAACTTAATGTCTGTGATCTCTGAAGTTAATGAAAATTGATCACATAAAAGCTATAAATGTTTAGTAGGCAAAAGTTTAATAAGAGAATTAGCTGCACAAAACACATGGATTTTATTGATTCTGTATCTAAAACTGCTGAATAAATAATTTCTGATTTATTTATTAGGTATTCAGACTATAGATCAATTTAGTAAGATCTAAGTTGGCCTATGCTGAGCTTTCCAGCTCCAAAACAGATTTTGTGGAAGCATTCTAGTTCTAGTTTTCAATACAAAATCTTCACTACATTCACTGTATTTTTAGTGTAAGTCAGTATAAAATTTGGTGTACAGTCTTTATAGGGTGAAAGCTTGGATTTTGTCTTCATTTATTATTGAGTGAACTAATTATTTACTCTGGGTTTTTTTCAGCTGATTGGCCGGGGACGATACGGAGCAGTGTATAAAGGCTCCCTAGATGAACGTCCAGTTGCTGTGAAAGTGTTTTCTTTTGCTAATCGTCAGAACTTTGTCAATGAGAGGAACATTTACAGGATTCCATTGATGGAACACGACAATATTGCCCGCTTCATTGTGGGGGATGAGAGATTCACTGCAGATGGCCGTATGGAATATTTATTGGTGATGGAATATTATCCCAATGTAAGTGCTTCAAAGAAATCAATCAAATTGCTTTAGATTCCTAAGAATAGCCACATAAAAAGGATGTACTTCAGTATTTGGCAGTGTTTTTCTTTGCTGCTTCTTGCACGGTAATGTAAAAATAATCCATATAAATTACAATTTTAATGAACCTTAGTGTGGTTTACTGTAATATCCTTTAAGATTTCCCAGTTAGTGCTACCAAATATAGTCTTACAAATTCTTAGCTCTAGAGTTTGCTCTTGGTTATAGTGAAGGGTTATTTTTTTTTTAGTCAGCTGTGCAATATTCAAGGACAGAATTTGGAGAGTTGTTTTTACTTAAAAATAATTTCATAAATTAAAAACATCTTAGTCTTAAGACATTATATGTCTGTTATGGTAGTTATGACCTCACTCAGTAGCTACAGCTACTAAATGGTGGGGGTTTTACAATGAAACATAATAGATCCAATATTGTTGTCAAACTAGTTTGCGGTACTCTAAATCACATTGGCTTTTTATCCTGTTGTCTTTAAAGTTTTCTGTGATGTACCATATTTATTTTGCTGTACCGTATATTGATGATGCAGAACAAGTCTTAAGAAGGCAGCCTTACTTTCTAAAACTGTATCTTTAATTTCCTTAGCTAACTGAATGCTTACATCCCTCAAATTCATTGATTTGAGTTCCTAATGCTCTCTGTGTGTGTACGCACACATAGAATCAAAAATGGTTTTGAAATACGTATCACAAATGCAAATCACTTTCATGAAAAATCATAAAATGTAATGTTATATGTAGGGGTGGTTTTATATGTATGAAAATGCAAAAAATTATGTATCACAGTTTAGCTTGGATGATTTTTTTTTTTTCTTGTCTAGGGGAAACTTTATTTGTTGAGTTAGATAATTTTAAATATGAGCTTTTTGGTCTCAAGTAAGCAAACTCGTATTGTATTTCCTCCACTCTACAAAGGTGATAGCAGAAGCCTGATTTGTTATGGGAACAGAAAGACAGAATTTGATTATTCAAGTAGCAAAAAGAATCAGAACTGTCATAAATAGCAGTGGCTATGGCCTGTCTTAGGGTGATTTAGGCTCTATGTATACACTTGTGTTACAAGTTAAATGCATAAGTGTATTTAAATATCTAAATGTATATGAAAATTTAAGCACTTCACAAATAGATAAACAGTATCTTAACTGAAACTTTTAAGTGAGAACACAGTTGATCTTGTCAGCTTATGAGAGGTAAGCATCTAAGAAGAGACTGCAGAGACTAGAAACAACCAGAGAAAAAGCTCAGTTGTGCCCATACCAAATGGATGGGGCAAAGCACTAAAGCTCTGGCCTGTTCTGGTAGAGTAGGCTTATTTTCAACTAATCGAGTTAAGCAAAATCAAGCAGGTATTCTGCTCCTGGGAGGGCATAGTGTAACTGTCTTAACAGATGATCTGTTTTTGCTGCTTTCTTGAATGAAAGGATTTTCAACTGAAATGTAATTTGATTGAAAGTTGTGTCTTGCTGCTTATACAAAAAAGACCTGTTAATGATCTGATTAAATGCACAGATGAGGTTTATGACATCATATTGTCAGATTCTTCCTCAATATGGTATTAAAACCAGCAAGATTAGTCTAAAATCGGTCCACTGGTGGCTTGGAAGTCATTGGAAAAAGTGCACAGCAGGTGTAATTAATGCACAGTGTGATCCTTAATTTAGTGAGCAGATGTTCTGCTGTATGTGGAGCTAACAGCAGAGAAGAAGCCTGCTGTGGCAGCCATACTAAAAGGGAATTATACTGCTCAAACTGGAGCCATAAATCTTATTTCAATAAGGAGTAGCCCATACAAGATGCGCAGGTGACATACTCCCCATCCAAACCATAATTCTCCCTCAAAATACTTCACTTCTTGGAACTAGGAACACACAAATGGGAGCGTTTTCACAAGAAAATTGTTCTCGCTGTTGCCGTGATGAAAGCAAGACCAATAGGTTTGACCCATGTTATGTTATTATCCAAACATGCCTTCAGACCAAAGAAAGTAGGTGAGCGAGTAGTAAAAGGAAGGATACGTGTATTTCTCAATCAACATGCTGTTCTAGTGGTCCTCTGAGGTGTGGCAGGTGAATTAGCAGTGGCTAAGTTGCAAGGGATGACATAGTAGGAAATACGTAATACCCACAGAATTGTTCCCCCAGGAGCAGACTTTTTAGACAGAAAATTTGTTGTAAGACACATACATAATCTTAACAATTGTTGAAACAAACCCATTGATTTTATCAAATGTTATATCTGGAACAAATGTCCCCAGTTTAACATGCAACTCATGACTCTGACAAGAATAATCTTAATTAAAAATATATATCTCTGAACCTTGACTAAAATTTTTCCTGGTTGTTGTTTATATTGAACTTGACTGTAAGAGTAAAATCCCAGTCCACAGCTAGCTTAAAAAAGTATCTGGTGGCTGGCAAGCTCTGCATCAGGAAGATCTTGAAGCTGGTTAGAGATCTTTATGCAGTGAGTGTTTTCCAGTGACAACAGTCCTGAGGTCTCAGTTAGAATGGTCTGAAATCTCAACCCCCTAAGCCAAGAAAATCCATTACTGCACACAAGTTGCTGGCAGTTAGAGGCTAATAAGAGTGTATTTATTAAAAAGCTTTGAAGGAGAAGAAAAAAAGCAAAAATAATTAACTCATTTCTAAGTGGATTCCTAGATTATTTTTTTTTAAATATATATTACCAAAATAATTTGAGGCTCATATAACAATATTTTAAACAATAAAAACAATGCTCCTGTAAACCTGTACGAGTGGCATTTGGTCTGTGTATTCACCAAGGAGGTTCCATCTTCTGCACAGGCCAGGTCTGAAAAGCTGTAATACTTCTGTAATTCTATTAAGGACCATCAAGAAGTTGGATTTAGTTTTAGTATTGGATAAAAAAAATGGCTAATGCTTCAGTCACTTGAAATTCTGGTATCTGTGCCTCTGTGTGAACCATGCATGCATTACATACCTGAATGTCAGCTCCTTGTGGACTCAAATGGCACATACCAGATTTTTTGGAACCAAATGTTACATAACTAATTTTTCAATAAAGTGGTTTTAGTTGCAGCTATGATAAGATGTTATACTGGTGCACCTTTAATTCTGTAATCTTAAATAAGTGAAAACAGGGTAGTTTGTAGTCAAATATATTGTAATATGTATGCAGAGACAGCTGGATGACATGTTCTTTATGTTCCTCATGTTTGTTTAAACTGAGCATATTGTCACTGGGGACTATGCCCATAAAAACTATTCAAAGGTGTCATAGTTTGCAGGGTCTGGCTTTTGTTTCACATAGCAGTCTCAGTTTCTAGATTAGCTCAGTATCATAGCTGATACTATTCCGTTTTCTTGGAGATTTCACCACAAATTACTAAAAAGTCTCCAGGTTTTCCCATTTAACCTCCCTTTGGAGAAAAGGGGAACATGACAATTCTTTTTTTCCTGTTTCTCCAGTGCATGTGGACTCGCTCCTATTCTGAATTTCCTTTGTTTTGTTGTTGGTTTGGTGGTGGTTGTGTTTTTGTGTTTGGTTTTTGTTTTGTTTGTTTGTTTGGGGTTTTTAATACATAAATAGATTACAGCAGGAGAGATGCCAGTGAGAGATGTTGAATATGCTTCTGTAATTGCCAGTGGTTTAAAGGACACTGTTTAATAACCGAGGCCGTTAGGTCTCCAGTTACCTTTCTTTTTCTGTTGTTCAGCAAGACTTTTTCAGAAGACTATATCAAGTGCCTGCTTTGCTTTTGTTTTATGATAAATATAATTATTCCTAAAGGCAGCCCCTGTTATTTTCTGTTAAATTTCCTGTTCCACTTCTTCAGGTAACACAAATGTCAACATTAGAAATTAATGAAACTTGAGTCCAATCTTAGAACGTCTGGGTAACTACAGAAGCAGTTGCAGGATTACACCTTTCTGGAGCAATGGATAAAACTGACTCTCCTAAAGACTTTGAATTATTCAATTTGACAATGATTTTAATCCAGTACTTTTTTGTTTAATATTTTTTCAGGGTTCTTTGTGCAAATATTTGAGTCTGCACACAAGTGACTGGGTGAGCTCTTGTCGTTTGGCACACTCTATAACTAGGGGCTTGGCATACCTGCACACGGAGCTGCCTCGAGGAGGTAAGGCCAGGAAGGAATGCTGAGCTGTTCAAGACACTCTTATCTCTATCAGGTAGTAGGTTTTTGCCTTTCTTTTTTCTCTATGACAGTCCAGTGAGTAGGAAATGAGATGAATGCAAATAGAGATTACTCGGAACTTCTGATATGTTCTTTCCTTCGGAACGATCCCATGCTGTGGGCTGTGTCTGTGATGCTTGTATGAAAACATGGAGTAAGAGTCAGCAGAGCCCCAGAAAAAGGCAAGAGGAGGAGGCAGAGTTGTGCAGTGCTGCTGTACCATAGCAACAGATTACTGGAGACCTGAAGCACTGGATGTCTGTCTAGCTGAGAGCAAACAGATGGGGTGTTCTGTTTTGTTTTTGCAGTTCAGACACAAATCACCAAGGCGATTTTTAGTTTGTACGTGAACTGTGTACACAAAGAGAAAGAATTAAATCTTCTGACTCCACTGTAGTTTTATTTAACATATCTCTTGATACTTGTCTAAGGATGTGTGCCTAGTCTTCACTGTGTACAAACAGTACCACTGGACTTCTAGGGTTTTATTAGAGCACCAGATGTGACAACAGAGTGATTTTTATCTTTAATCTCTGCTTGTGTGCTTCAGCCAGCATTTCTGCAGCTGAAATACCATGATTACAAAGCAGATATTCTGAGATCCATGATGTATCAGGCTGCAGAATATGGCCTGGCACTGAGTCATTAGCTTTTTGGCAGTAAATAAGAGGATGGTATCATTACTTCTACATTAAGACTACATCTTCTGAATAGGTACCAGTTCCAATTGCAATGTAAACAGTTAGTGCCGTATTTGACACAGGAGAGTGGATATGAGAGAGCATTTGGAATGGCAGCAGGTCTGTGCTTAAGTAGATGCTGTCTGTCTTGCCAAAATCACGCTGAAATATCCCTTGGAAAGCAGCTTATTGTTGAACACTAAAACTGTATAGAGCAGTAGCCTAATATATTGTATAGATACAGTGAAACTGAATGCCAGTCAGTTTTCTATAGATAGCATATTGTGGAGCTCATACAGAAGCAAAAATTTTAGCTTTCTAAAAGATAAGTTGATTTTCTGTTTATAATAGCTGAGCAGACATCATGAGGCTCTCTCATTTTGCCAAACAGTGGAACTGCTCAAATAGTCACAAGCACTTCTGTATGTCCAAACAGATCATTACAAACCCGCAATATCCCATCGTGACTTGAACAGCCGCAATGTACTAGTAAAGAATGATGGAACGTGTGTAATTAGTGATTTTGGACTCTCCATGAAGTTAACTGGAAACAGGCTGGTACGCCCAGGTGAGGAAGATAATGCAGCCATCAGTGAGGTAAGTACAAATGAAGATAAACCAATATATAAAGGAAGACAAACTGGTATAGAAGCAACGCTGAGAAATCGTTGTTTCTGTTGTTACAAGGAGAGTATTAAGGTAGTACAATTCCTGTAAGGAGGAGTTGCTGCAATATATGTGAGAAGTGGCTGAAACCTTGAGAGAAAGAAACTGGTTTTATTCTCAAAACACTCAAAACCAAACCTAGCATTTTGAAAGGGCAGCAGCCCTGGAGACTGAAGTTTTCTGTGTGAGGTGTGAGAAGAGGCAAGGTAGGTTTGCGTGCAGTGTTTGCAATGTTGTTTGCAGTGATGCGGTACAGATCACTTCGGTCTTGTACTGGAAGTATTAACTGAAGGCCAAATATTCTTTGGTGGTTTTAGTGTGAATTTTGCTGAAATGAGAATATACCAAATCCTCCATCCTACAGCCATTTCTCCGTGTGTCATCTGCAGTTTCCTGGACTTCAAAGGGATACGTCTGGGAGAATAAGTGCGTGTAGAAAGACGTCCAGCTGAGAAAGAACAGGGACAAAGTAACAGGGGATGCTTGAAAGAGTACCATATGGGAAAACATTAAAGAATGAGGGTTGTTTAGGAAGGTAAAGACAGAGACAGGTCTGTAAACAGCTGCTAGAAAGGAGAAAACTGTGCATTCAGTGTGGAAAGGAGAAAAGTTAATGGGGTTATGTTGTAGGAGGAAAAATTAGCTTTGTAACAAAGAAACCCTTCTAATCTGTAGAAGGCAGCTAAGGTCTAGAATGGATGGCTGAGGAGGGATATATGGAATTTGCATCATTTTATGAACTGAAGGACAGGTTGGGAGAACATCTGCTAGGAGTGAGTCAGAATGGATTCTGGACAGAAGGAAACAGGTTTCTCAAGCTTTCTTTTTTACAATGCTGTGATTCAGAGTGTGCTTTTTTTTGTTGTTGTTTTCTTTTTGTATAAGCATAAATAGACTGACACGTGAATATAGGTTACTGAAAGACAGTGAGACTGCTTTAAACAAAGAGTGAAAGTCCCTAATGGTTTAGTATATTTGCCATCTTTGTGCTTTTACAGAAAACCTTTATATTTCAAAGAATGTCTTTCACAGTGCTAATCAAATTCCCTTAGAAAGCAAGTGCTACATTAATGATGCTTAGTGCACAGGTCCTCCTTTTAGATCTTCCCTTACTGAATGAAGAAATGGGGAAACTACTGTTTAAAATTCCAGGATCTGGAACAGTCCTGTGACAAAATACTGTCCTACAAGTACTGAGGAGTGATTGCTCTAACCTAACATATTTCCTAGTGGAAATGAATAGATATCTTCCAAGGCTCTTAATAACTTTTGACCATGGAATATGTGAGAGAGAGCCTTGCAGATAGTCCAGGAAGAAATAGAGCAAGTTCCTTGTTCAGCAGCAGCCTCTTCCATTGTGATACATGCCTTGGTGTGCTTAACAGAGTAATTTCAGGAAAAAGAAACACTTCTGCTATAACATACTGCATATGAGAACAGTGGGTAAGGGACAAAATAATTTTATTTCCTTATATAAAAAAAAAAAAAATGACAAAGTAGGCAAAGGGTTTTATTATGACTAGGATCCTGATAAGAGTCCAGAAGCTGAGGACATTGATTAGAAGAGAACTGCATTTTCCTTAACTGTAGAAAATATCAAAGTAGGGTATTACACAAAATCAATCTCCATAATAAAGTGAACTTGGAAATTGCTTCCTGGTTTGAAGCTTTGATTTTATGTTTTTCCAGGTTGGTACAATCCGCTATATGGCCCCAGAAGTGCTTGAAGGAGCAGTGAACTTGAGGGATTGTGAATCTGCTTTGAAACAAGTAGATATGTATGCACTAGGCCTTATCTACTGGGAGATATTTATGAGATGTACAGACCTCTTCCCAGGTAACTAAAAGAACTGGAAAAAACATAATAGTAGCAAGTGGTACCAGCAACCAAAGTAGCCATAGGTTTTTAAAGTGAAGAACGAGAAAGAATTTACTGAATTATTTTTGCCATTAAGTCAGTGCCATCTAGTGTTCAAGATGATTGTTGTCTATAATACAGTGTGTTTGATTGTGAAGCATGACTTATGCTAAAAGACTTTGTATTTCATAATTGAGAGGTTTGCAGGCCTCATGGTAAGTGCAATTTGAGCATTATTATTATTGTCCAGTGTTTACAAACATTGAGAGTTGGGCTGATGAAGAAGGCTGTACTTTCAGTTTTTAGAATGGATAAAAGTGCCTGAAATGTCTTTCAGACTTTACTCATGAAAGAATGGATGGGAAAATGCTGTGATTTAATGTAGCCTTTAGTCAGTCATACATTTATTTATGCTAGTGGCATTGAAAATTCAGAGAAATTCTCCATACGTGTAACATAAAACAAGAGGAAGCAGACTTTTAAAATATAACACATGAGATTGTATGACAACTACCAACTTTGCCCAAAATACAGCATATAGAGTTAATCTGACGTGCAGCATTCTCGTTACAGTCAAACAGCACTTCATGTGCAGAGACTCGTAATCTCACTGGGTGTCCTATTTGTATACATAAATCTATACAGTCAGTGATGTTTCACAGAAATTAGGTGTCATCCTCAGGCTCTAAGACATTCTGAATGTGCCACTCAATCAGCAAAGTTTGAAGATGCTGTCCTTTGAGAGGTCGATGAACAGCACTTCATTCATTTGCAGTGAATTTGGCTTTGGGGGAAAGTGGAGAACATCTCAATAGACAGCAACTTCAATACTACCTTTTATCACCTGGAAAACCTTGCTCTGCCTTTTAATCTGTGATTTTCTTACTGTCTCTGCTTTCAGGAGAATCTGTGCCAGAGTACCAGATGGCTTTCCAAACAGAAGTCGGAAACCATCCCACTTTTGAAGACATGCAAGTCTTGGTGTCTAGAGAGAAGCAAAGACCAAAATTCCCAGAAGCATGGAAGGAGAACAGTCTGGTGAGATTGTTTCTTTGAAAAGATTCTATCATTTAACCAGCTATTGGGTGTATTCACTTCTTAAAAGCAGGTTTTTTTCATATATTCTTTTTCTGCTTTTAAATTTTTATTACTATTGAAGGATTGGGAGCTGCTT
Organism: Megaceryle maxima; assembly: GCA_024605025.1. Classification (NCBI taxonomy): domain Eukaryota; kingdom Metazoa; phylum Chordata; class Aves; order Coraciiformes; family Cerylidae; genus Megaceryle; species Megaceryle maxima. The sequence continues at coordinate 79,605 of JANHGN010011176.1, forward strand.
CTATCTGTACTTCTTAAGTATTGAATTTCATTTTTAAAAGTGGAATTGACATGAAAACTAGATTTCTTTTAAGGAAAAATTACTATGATTATTATCAGATGCTTGTTGTATTCATTGTTAAGCAGTATCTGTAGTACTACGCACGATGTACCCATAAGTTCTCGGTGTGCTCGATGAGAAACTTGAAGACACTTTCTGCCTTTTGACATCTTATAAACTAATAACACCCTGAAATAGCTGGCAAAAATATAAATTTACTCTCCCTCAGAATTTGCAGAGACTACAGCTTCTAGAAATCATTTCACTTATAACTACATTAGAAATCTTCTGTGGCTTCATTTAATCTGCAATTCTTATTTTCAAGACTATAAACGTAGAAATGTTATTTGTTGTTTTGAATTAGTATAGCTATGGCTTAGAGCCTTGCTTGCTGCTGCAGGCCAACAAGTTAAGGCAAGTCAGCTGAACTCTGGAAAGAGTCTGTGTGCTTGCTTTCATCTTCAGCAAAGGTGAGGTAATGCGAATCCCCGTAGCTTTGGGAGAGTTGTTTGGGTTTTATTACAAGCAAAATGATATGCAAACAGTTACTGGGTTCTACCTGATACATCGTAACTTGCTTAAACTCAAATAGCTTGATTGCAAGTATCAAAATGACCTATTGGACTCCAAAATATATTTCTAGTTATTCCCATGCTGAAATGATGTCCTTCAATCTTCAGAGACTGTGCTAGTTGATAAGTACATAGCTACTGTGCAGATAATGGGGAGCCTAAGGCCTCATCTATGCTGGTACTTGTAAATATGTATGAAACCATTTTCAGAGAGGAGCACAGCCTCCAGTATTAACAGTGTTGTAAAACATGTTGTAACTGAGAGCTTCATAGAGAGGTTCTTTTATTAAACAGTTTTGGCCAGCCAGTCTTGGGGGGGGGGCGGGCAGTGGGAGAAGAGGAAAACAAAAAGCCAGGCCCAAACTATATAGGAAATCAAAGAGCAACTGTTTGAACTGTAGCTGTGTTGGCAAATGCAGTGTTGGAAGAACCAAGCTAGACAGCTCTTTTTGAAGATAGTTATAACAGTTAAAGGTTTGGTTTGCAGATTGACAATTTAGAAGTTAATTATGTTCTAACAAAGCTGATGGACTCCAGCATTATTAGACACTAAGCTAGTAATGATCCTTGTATTTAAACTGCCTAATACATTCTTTGTTTTGCCACCTTTTTTTTTTTAAATTCAAAATAATAATAATAAGGATGATGATGATAAGAAGTCAATCTCTAAGGATGGATCTCCACTATTGCTTTAAGAGAAAAGAAGAATAAATAAACAATCAATAGGTCTCTCATGGGTGTTAAACACCCTACTCCACCCTATGCCAGTCTAGGATAACATTTGAATGAGCACTCTAGCAGAGATACTGTAGAAAACTAAGCTCCGGGTAACTTCACTCTGGGCCCAGGTCCTAACCTCCTGTATCTAATGCACGGGCTAAAAGACTTGTCCATTAATGCTGACATGTTGGGTTATAGCACTTGAATGCAAACTCATCTATTAGAGAAATGTATTTGCCCTTTTTATATGGGAAATACAAATAAAAAGCAATGTTTTATCTTCTAAGCCACATAAGTAGGGCACTCAAAAGATGTGGAATCCTAAATTGCTGATTACCTATGCAGTCTCAGTCTGCTTCTTGAATGTGTGTTATGATACAGACCTTGATTAGCAGTACTGTTTTTCTCAGGGTAAACCAACAATCTGAGTAGGTGATGTGCATAAAAGGGCTATAAACTAGTTGAGATGTTAGCAGCCTTCTTGTCTCATTTGCCAAAGCAGGGCCCAAGCTTGATTTCAAAGGTCAGGACTGGAGGATATTAATAAAATAATAACACAGGTTTCCTTTCCCTTCTATCTTTTTATGAGTGCTAGAATTGAATGAAAGACACATTACTCTGGTAAATGTGAGGTTCTGGAACTTCCATTTGTTAACTGTCTATAGAGTTACCACTGTGCTCCTTTCATGATCCTTGCAATATCAGAATGAAAGGATCTGTTAAAAGAGAGACAACATTAAACTCTGGTTAAATGTACTGCTGATGAAACCTGTAGCAGTCTTACAAAGGGGCAGGACAAGAGATTAGGGTATTTGCTTAGATGTGTTGTAAATGGTCACTAAATCAAGTCCTAAAAGTCAAAGGAAGGCCTTTTAGTCTGGGAGAGGAAACAAATCCAGTACGCTATCCTGTCATTGTCCTTGAGGGTGCTTTTAGACTCATGTCCCTCAGCTAAGAGTGTAGTTGCTTAGCCCCTCTTCAATCTGCTGTGACACGGGAGATAAAAGATTTGCTCATGTGGGAGCTCACCCCCAGCTGTGCAGCCATAGCTGCGTCGCTAAGCGGCAGAGACTTGCCAGGAGCTGGCTCTGTGGGTGAGGAGCTCTTGGCTAGCATGCAGACCTAGTTCTGGCTTTCACTACCAGAAGTGAACAAGGCGGTTCTGGCATTGAGGCAGTCAGCAGGACTCACTGAACACCTTAGTGCCAGCTGGAACTATGCAGTCATTGGTGCGGGAGAGGTTAAAGCTGGGCTGTAGATGTGCAATGTTCTGGCCAACCATATCTTATCTGTGGGCCATAGATGGGCACCAGGGGCCAATAAATATCTGCCTGGTCTTTGTACTCCAGATGCAGTGGAAGAAGAAGTGTTAAGTGCTTGTAATTTCAGTTGTCCCCTCTCCAGGCCTCTGACCATATGGCAGCATGTTTTGGAGGTCCTGAGCCCCAATTCTAACTGTACCATTCAGCCCACCGTGTGATCCCAGGAAAGTGTGTCTGTTTCTGTTTCTCCATCTGTGAAACAAGGACAGCAATAACCTCCTCCCGTAGCACAGACAAATTCACTGGTATTTCATGAGGCATTTGGATGTTACAGGAGTGAACAGAGGAAGAACAGCATGATGAAATGAGCTAGGCCATATTTGCCCACAGTGCAGGAAAGGAAGACGGGGAGCATTTAGCTGAACCGTGAGGATAACAATGACAGCATTCCCAGAGTATCATCAGTCCTTGGTACACAGTTTTCATAAGGCAGGGGGAGCGAGCTGAGTGTGCTTACATCAGAAAAGGCTGGCTGAAGATCTTATGGACGTTGGTGAATGTAGCTTTTCCTAAATATTTGTCTTCCTAGACGGGGTGTGTGTGTGTGTGAGGTATGATAACATTAGTCCTCCATATTGCTCGTTTTAGGGTAAACTAGCTTTGAATGAAATTGTGTATATTCTGTTTCTCACCAGCTTGTGACTATTTTCATACATAGAGAATGCTGTCTTAAAACAGTAAACTAGAAGCACAGTATAAAGGGGAAACAATTTAAGATAAAGTGGTTTTGTTTGTTCATCTCCTGGCAGGCTGTGAGGTCACTTAAAGAAACAATTGAAGATTGTTGGGATCAAGATGCTGAAGCTCGACTAACGGCGCAGTGTGCTGAGGAGAGGATGGCAGAACTCATGATGATTTGGGAGAGAAATAAATCAGTTAGTCCAACAGTCAACCCTATGTCAACTGCCATGCAAAATGAGCGGTAAGAAGAGAAAACACTTGGTTTTAGAGAGCAGTGAATGCCCAGTGCAATGCTCAGCTCACTCCAGGAAGGAAGCTGGAACACATCATTGGCTTCATGTTTCTGCATCCGTGAAGTGGGTGTGTCTGCATATGGCTATTGTATGCCAAGATCCTGATTGCTAGTGTTCTTGAGATATCCTGTATGTCCCCAGAATTCAGGCACCTTCTATGTAAACAGCTGAACTTCTCACAGAGGGAGGGGCCTTTTAAACCGAGCTTCGGTGAACTGGCCAAACAGGCTTGCAAAATTATGAAGCGATTATGAATTGTCTTTATGGACTCCTGGTAAATGATGCAAAAAACCTCTGCTTAAAGTGTTCTGCTAAAAACTCTGAATTTGCAGGTGATGTAAGTTCAGGAAATTGAGTCTCAGACTTGTAGCTTTTTGATTAAAGAACTGCAGGGCCATTGTGTAAGTCATCGTTCTTCTAACCTCAGGGAGAGAAATGAGAAATGCTGCATGTTCTCTGCTTATATACGATCCAGAGGGTGTGAGTATTTGTAGAACTGAGGTTAGTGCCTAATAGTATACTCAGAGATCTGGATTTGAGAGAAAAGTAATGTTGCTGCATATGGCAGTGTTTATTGTCATGGAAAAAAATTACTGTAAAATGCCTACATTTTTTCAATAATCCATTTTTCATGGTTTAGGACCTTGTGACTTTCTCGCAGCATCACTTTCTCCATCTTGTGTGCTGAGTTCTTGTTGCCCTCCTTCAGCATCACTTTGCTGCAAACTGGAGCAGTACCTTAGCAGTGAACTGGACAAAGACCATATTGGACAAATAGAAGAAAATTACTGTTATCTGACTTAGTTGTATAAATAACATCCATGACAAAATTGCTGTCCTAGTGAAACCTAATTTCTGCTACCCAGTTTTCAAGGAAGTTACTGAAAGATTTCAGTTTGTACTGTATCTGTCCTTAGTTTATGCGTGAAGAGAAACAGAAAGGCATTCAGATCTCTTAAATAAGAGGCTTGATAATATGAGGTGACTTTTACATATATGATCTTAATATCACTTATTTTTTCTTAAAGGAATCTGTCGCATCATAGGCGTGTATCAAAGATAAGGCCATATCCAGATTACTCTTCCTCTTCCTACATTGAAGATTCAATCCACCACACTGACAGCATAGTGAAGAACATTTCTTCTGAACATTCAATGTCTACTACACCATTGACTTCAGGGGAAAAGAACAGAAACTCCATTAACTATGAGCGGCAACAAGCACAAGCTCGCATTCCTAGTCCGGAGACAAGTGTCACCAGTTTGTCCACCAATACTACCACCACCAATACAACTGGCCTCACGCCTAGCACTGGCATGACCACCATATCTGAGCTGCCTTATTCGGATGAAACAAACTTACATACTGCAAATGTCATGCAGCCAGGTGGGCCCACCCCTGTTTGTCTGCAGCTAACAGAGGAGGACTTAGAGACAAATAAATTGGATCCAAAAGAAGTGGATAAGAATCTGAAAGAAAGCTCTGATGAGAATCTGATGGAACATTCACTTAAGCAGTTTAGCGGGCCAGATCCGCTCAGCAGCACTAGTTCCAGCTTGCTTTATCCGCTGATAAAACTGGCAGTAGAGGTGACAGGACAACAGGACTTCACACAAGCTGGCAATGGTCAAGCATGTTTGATTCCAGATGTCCCATCTGCTCAGGTCTATCCTCTACCCAAGCAACAGAACCTTCCGAAGAGGCCTACTAGCCTCCCGCTAAACACCAAAAATTCAACAAAGGAACCGCGGTTAAAATTTGGTGGCAAGCACAAATCAAACTTGAAGCAAGTGGAAACGGGTGTTGCCAAGATGAACACTATCAATGCTGCAGAACCTCATGTGGTGACAGTTACCATGAATGGAGTGGCTGGGAGAAGCCACAGCATAAACTCTCATGCTGGCACAACCCAGTACGCCAATGGTACAGTGCTGTCTGGCCAGACAAGCAGTTCGGTAGCGCAGAGGGCCCAGGAAATGCTCCAGAACCAGTTCAGTGGAGAGGATAGTCGGCTGAATATTAATTCAAGCCCCGATGAGCATGAACCCTTGCTGAGGCGGGAGCAGCAGGTTGGCCATGATGAAGGTGTTCTGGACCGCCTAGTAGACAGAAGAGAACGACCGCTGGATAATGGCCGAACAAATGCCAATAACAACAACAGTAACCCGTGTTCAGTGCAAGACATAGCTACGGTCGCTATCCAGAATGTAGTGAGGAATCCTGGGCAGACCCAGACTAGAAGAGCACAGAGGCCTAATTCGCTGGATCTATCAGCCACAAATAGTTTGGATAGCAGTAGTATGCAGTGTAAGTGCCCACAGGACTTCAACAGTTTCCCTGACACTTTTTCTACTTAATAATTATGTATATCTGCTTGAATAGAAAATACTTGTCTCTCCAGTTCCTCCTCAAAGCATACTTACTAAATTCTACGTGAATTTAATTTCTATCAGCACAATTTCAGTCATCTCAATAAAGTCCTGTCTCCATCAACTCCATCACATCTTCCTTCCACATACATGGAATAAATCGATCCCTGTATAGCCTGTCTATTCTGACTGTAGGACAGGAATAATTTCTAGCTTTCATTATTTCATTATTCCTTGCAAGGCACCTACTGTGGCAGCTGCAAAGCATATTGCAAAAGATTCCTGTTTCTTCCTTCAGGGGCACGTTGTACCTTCTTTTCCTTACTTTTCCTCATTCTCTTAAGAGTAGCTGACTCTAAGATGGACTGATTAAAATGATTTATTATAACAACTACTTATATGCTTCATTACTGTTCAAGCAACTGATTTTACTGTAGTAGTCCAGCCTAGACAGAAGGTCAGGCATTCCCTACATTGCTATCTGAGCTCCAACAATTATATCAATCCTTCATCAGTCTACCATGTACATATTAAAAATTAAGCAGTAGTTTAATTAAATTTAAGTAGGTAGAGAAGGAATCAATTTTAATAGACTACTTCTTCAGAATAACTGCCTTAAGAGTTTTACGGCCAAAGAGCTAAGAGGTTACAATGGGGTGCTCCTTTTTACAGTAAGAATGTAATCATGTAGTTACAGTTAAATTAGGTACATCCTCTGAGATTGACTTTGGGCCTGTCAGAGCTGTTGGAAAGGCCTCCTAGTGCTCAATTTTAAGAGAATATATTTCCAGAGTGCACCGTAGTCTTTGGAAGGTGCTTGATAAACCACTGACTATGTTAAGACAGATGCTGTGCTACTAGTGAAATAATCAGCCGTGTCTGGAAAGAAGAGGGTTAGAAACAAAGCAGTACAGATCTTTCAAGAAATGTGGCTGAATATTGAGCAGTGGAATGTTTAAGCCTTCCTTTCAAGTAGGAAACCTTAATTTTTGTCTTCATGTGTTGTCTTGAGTTGAAATCTTACTGAGGTAAAAAAAATATATATATTATTGCAGTAACTTTATTTTAACTTATCCTTCAGTTAAAGAAAGGGTTTGAAGGTTATATAAATTGAAAGGGTTTTAGAAATCAAAATTTTAGTGGTGAAATTTTATCATGATAAAAGTTGGATTTGCAAGCCAACATTCCTACTCCTGCTTTAGGGTATGAACAGAGAATGGCTCATTTTGTCTTCAGGTGAAATGCTTTGCCAGGTGAAGTAGGATTAGGGGACCTATGATTTAATTATGCTATTAAAAATTTAGCCTTTGCCATCCTGTAGTAGCAACATTTCTTTGTACCTCCTATTACAGGTAATATAAGATACTATGATTGCAAAAGCCCCTCAAATGTCACATGCTGATTCTGCTGTTTGATGCCAATGTGCATTCAAGGTAACACAAATTACTTCACTGAAGTAATTTCTGACAGAGAACAGAATCTGACCGCTTGTTCAGTGGCAGCTACTGTAGTTGATACACCTGTCATGCCTCTACACACAGTTGCTTTCGTGCGATTAAGATTTTGTTCTTTTGTTCTGTTTTGCATGAGTAGCACCCCTGGACTCTCCAGTCTAATCTTATCTTCCTCATAATATTATTTTCTATTCTGTTTTTGTTTGGTTTGGTTTTGTTTTGTCTTCAGTAGGTGACTCCTCACAGGATGGCAAATCGGGCTCAGGAGAAAAGATCAAGAAGCGTGTGAAAACTCCATACTCACTCAAGCGGTGGCGTCCTTCGACGTGGGTCATCTCCACTGAGCCGCTGCACTGCGAGGTCAACAATAACGGCAGTGACCGGGCAGTCCACTCCAAATCCAGCACTGCTGTTTACCTTGCAGAAGGAGGCACTGCCACCACCATGGTATCTAAGGATGCAGGAGTGAACTGCCTGTGACGTACTTTAACAGACGACAAATGACCTTTTTTCTTTTCTTTTTTTTTTTTTCCATTATTTGAAACAAACATGCAGAAGACATTTTAAAAAACTGCTTTCTCCTGTCAGCAATCCCTACCAAGGACTCGCTTTAAATAGACTTCAGCTATGCAGAAAATTTTTAGCTTATGCTTCCATATTTTTTTATTTTGTTTTATTTTTTTGAACATTTTTGCACTTTTATTTAGTATCGCTAAAGTTAAGTCTGTCTGTTTTGACCACGGAATATATATATGTGTATCAAAAATGTGGTCTCAAAATATTTTTTTAGAAAAAGTAACAAAAAAAAGTATTGCTGATAATCAGTTTGGACCAGTTTCTTAAGGTCACTAAGATCATAAGCAGACGATAAGACAGGTTTGACTGCAGTGGTGTCTTGTAACCATGTTTTAATTTCTGTGCACAAGCTAGTCTGTATATTTCTATGTTACAAAGTGTATTCTCTTTTGAACCCCTTATTTTTCTCGTGTCATGTTGAAATGTGCAATAGTCTATAGTTCCCAGTATGCTCTATTGAAAAGTGTTTTTCTAAAACAGCCACGTTCTCCTTTTTGTATTTGTTAATTTTTCCCTGACAGTTGAGCAGTCAGCCGGTTATGTGACAATAAACTTTGCACACCACAGGCAGCTTGAAGCAGCTGCCTACATCACATTGTGCTCTGAGGTTAAAATGCATATTCCCCAACTTGAAAGGGCTTTTAAAAAGGAACAAAAAACCCCATACCTGAGCTCAGTACCTTTTCCTTTGATCCTTACAAATCAAAATATGTTTCCTTTATAGTAGTAGATGCCAGCCTGTGAAGTTCTGAATAACAAAACATTGAACAAATGTAAGGAAACAATGTCAGCCAATTTTTCCTTTTTATTTTGTGTGCAGTTTCACCCCCTGTATTTATGTAAAACCTTATTTAGATCACTACTAATGATGTACGTTGAAAAATACATTTTATTCAGAGATCTTAATAACTGTCATACTTTAAAACTCTAGTGAAGATAGGCTGTAAACGTATTTTGTTTATACGGAGTAAAAATCATGAATCCTATTTGGTACAAACCAGTTGTGTGATGAGTCACGAATCTTTCCTGATTTACCTCCTTACAGACAGTCTGGGGTAAAATCAGCCTGAACACTCTTGCAGGTAGGTGCATCCTAATTGACTATTGTTGCTGACTTGAGTTGAAACTCATCCTCCCTTCAGAGTTCTTGGAACCCACCATTCATCTTGTTAAAATTTATTGCATGCTTTTGAAATTCACGGCTGTGAATGTTTGCAGGGGACAGTTGGGTTTTTTTCCTCTCTGCTTAGACTCTTCTTTCAGTTTGTATGCCCATTGATTTTAGGTGTCAGTGAACATGACCACACTATCTATTGAGAGAAATTGGTTTTTCTCCACCATCCCAAGTAAACCTTACAATTTTTTAGAATTATTGGTTTTTATGTCTAGTGAAAGAAAATTAATTTCCTTATTGGTCTGGTCCTCCTAAGAAATATCCTTACACCTGAGAAGCAGTCTTTCTGCTTGAAAACACTTCAGGAAAAAAAAATATTTAGGTAAAAACCATCTAACACATGTTACTGTTGATCTTTGGTACTGAGTAAAGTTTTATCACTTTACCTGGAAACTGGTGACGTTCAAAGAAAGAAAATCTATTCAGTCAGCCTGCCAAACTCCTGTTTGGATGCTGTGGTAGGATGCTGGCAGCAAACAATTGTCTCCCTCAGCCTGTCTCCTTTCAGCTGACTGAAACAGATGCTCTGTCCTTTCAAGCTCAGTTGTTTCCTTGCTGCTATATTATTTTTTCCCCCCCGAGGTAAACTTTGCCAACCCTGTTCTTCTACATCTGATGATACAACTAGCATAATGTATGCCTCGCTACATCTGATTCTCGCTGTTTGCCAAACTCCCTTGTTTATGCTTGATTGCCATGATTTTCTCATGTAATGCTTCTTAATGTTTCTTAGATTCTCCAAATATGTCCAAGAGACAACTCTATAAATCCAGACAATTAAGTGTAGTTGTAGAAATAGAAGCCGTGAGACGTATTTTGGGCTCCCGATGTTCTTTAAGCTCCAGTTCAAGTAGAACCTTTTGTCTCTGAGGCATAATTCTGTCATCCGCCTGTATAAATCCACATTTATATCTCCCCTCTTCAGAAACACAGCCTGTTTCTGGTTTTACTTTTAATTCACTCTCCAGCTTCCCATCTGCTGCAATCTTGCATCCCAGATGTTGAAAACCTGCCAGTTGCTCAGCTGGGTTTCAAGACCTGAATCAGAAATTTTGGCATTCTGTTCATAATGCTGCCTATGGTTTTCTTCTCTTTTCTCCTTCTTTGGGTCTCCATTTGAAGTACGACACGTCTTGTGACGATCACTGTATCGTGCATATTGAAGATTCTTCACTTTTTTTCCCTGATGACTTTTTGCTTTGCTTTGCCTTGCATGTATTGTCCGTCCATCAGCATTTCAGAATGTGGGCTGAAAAGCATATTTAGGACACTTCTATCTAACTTGAAACACTCTGGGGAGAGGAAAATTATTTGCTCTGACTGCTGCTTTTTTCTGCTAAAACAGATTTGCACCAGTCTTCTAGCCTTGCTTTTCAGGCCAGTCTTTTGTAGGCAATCCAACACTTTTATGCTCAATGCAATCAAAATAACTTCAATACCAGGTGAGAATGTTCTTCTGCAGTTTTCCTTAAACATTCTTAAAGCTAATGTAATAGTTTCTTTTCCTTTATCTATTTCTATCACTTGTTGGAAGGTCTTTGGGATGAACTATAGTTAGTAGAAAGTATTGGCTTTGTAATCTACTATGGATAATTTGTAACATGATAGAAATATGTCCTTTATCACAAAATACCCTATAGATAAAACAGAGAAAAACTGCTTTTTAAAAATCAGTCAAAACAAACTCTTTAGTAGGTACCAAAATATTCTAATTCTGCACAGCTAGAAGAGATCAGATTAGCAGTTTGGTTTTAATGCTTCATTTAGTAATGCCCTTTTTTTTTTTTTGCTCACAGCACATAATCCAATCTCCACAGAATACTTTTATCAGTAGATTAAATGATACTGAATTCTATCTCATACCATGGGGAATTGTCCTAAACCAAATGAAATACGTGTAAGAGAGAGAATTCTACAGATCAGACACATGGAGAGTTGATAAATGTATTATAATCAGGGGAGACAAATGTGGTTTATTTCTTTGTGGTTTTGTTTCGTTCTGGTTTTGGTTTTCTGTTTGTTTGGGGTTGTTTTGGTTTTTTTTTTTTTTAAGAAAAAAGGATAATGAGGAAAGTTGAGAATTTTCTATCAGTTTTTTCATGTATATTGCAGACAAGGTAAATATAGCAAAATGAAAATAGAATGATAGTGTAAATACCTATGAATTGTGCCATTGTCAAATAGGCAACAGTAGAATACTTGCTATGGTAATTTATAATGTATAATTCAAGTAAAATGTTAGAGCAAACATTTGTGATGTTTGTATATATAAGCCAAAATCCAAAATCTTACTGGTTTTAGAAAATGAAGTAGAAGCCAGAAGACTTGCTTAGGTTAATGTATTGTCTCTCTTTCTGTTTCCTATAATAGAAACAGCAACATCACATGTTTTTTAGAATGTGAATTCTAACCATTTGAACAGACATGCCTCATAAACATATTTATTTTCTTCTAAAATTTATATTTACAAGTCAGATTAACTGCAACATTTCCCCTGAATTTGCTTAGAATGCTCTATAGCTTCTTGTGCTAAACAATATTATTAAAAATGCCTTTCCTGAAACTCCAAGATGTACTTAAATGGCATAGCTAAAGGTAAAGAAATTCCCAATTTAAAAGAAAACCAGGGTTTTTTTGTATTCACAAGAGAGAGTTTGTGTTTTGCTTTCTTACTGCCATTCATTTGTCTTGTTTCTGTACAGAAAATTACCTAATTTGCAAAGGCAACATAGCTTCATTTTTTTTCAATGCACTGTGGACAAAAAAAACCCCAATGCAAGATGGATGCTGGCAGGTTTCAGGAAACAAACAACAACAGCAACAAAAACCCCACCGCCTTCTAAATATGTTTAGCTAGTATATATCTTCCTACCTGTCAACTTTCTTTAAAAGAAATCTCTAATCCTGCCTGCCTCAGAAAGGAGAATAAGTAGGTTCTGTATTTGTATGGAATAGATTATTGGGCCAAATTTAATAATAATGATTTGTTGCTTAAAAAAATATATATGTATACACTGTATGTGCCATTGTTTCAGTGTTTGGTGCATTTTGCTCTAATAATAGTCCTTTTTTAAATGTTAAAGTCTGCTAATAACATTGCTAGGATCAGATTAAATCTTCTTTCATGAAAAATATTCAAAAGATGATATCTGTTCTGCCATTGAAATGCTATTATGGAAATAATTAGCCTAATTAGGGAGAATTTAAAAATTAACATAGTTAATACGGGATAAATGAATTATGCTATAAATTTTCCTTATATAAAAATGATGGCAGTTCCCATCGTTGAAACAGGCTGGTTTTAAGTCAGAAAACTAATAATTGCTGAGCATAGTAGTACATATGGGACCTGAGGCAGCTTATCAAATAAAACTGAAATCGGATTGATTAGTCTATGAAAGTTGGATTATAGACTGGACAATTTAGTATTTTGCATAAATATGGATTACTTGAATTTTTTTCCCTTTGATCTCTCTCTATCCATTTTAACAGGTAAATATATTAATGTCCTTTTTTTAATGTGCTTACTATTTTTTGTTTAAGCCTTTCTTCAGTGAAAAAGCTATACATATTGCAGTGAAGCCAAATATATATTTTTATGTAAACTCTGTATGTATTTAGATGCACATGAATGTTGTTCATAAATTCCAGGATTAAAATCTGTGAGTTACAGCATCAGATGGTAGCACTGATAGCAAGTATAATGTTCTTTATCATGTGCCATTTTTAAGTTATCTTTAGTGTATCACAGTAAAATTGGGATCAGACTGTAGCATGTAGTCCAGTAGTGCAAGATCTCCCTTGACAGACTTGTCACTGATTGTTTAGGTGGAATGGATTTATGAGAAAGAGAAAGCTGAGAGTGCACATGACAAACTTTATCTGAAGCTGAGTAATTTAAGGTACCTCTCTTAAAGGTCAAGAAATAACCCAAAATACTTAATATCTGCTAATTTTTACGAGGCTTTTTTAAGTAGTACCTAGTATTTTGGACCATTAAGTTAAATTACATCTTAGGCTTCTCTATTGTCATATAAAACACTAACTGTAGAAATGCATCCCTTTTTTTGATCCCTCAAGTAGGTTCAGTTTTGATGGGAAATAGTACTAAAGCTGATTTCTCATGTTGTGGTTTCTCCTGTACTGATAAAAAGCGATAGCAGAACTTGCACTTCTGCAGATAACAGATAGAGGCACTCCAGCAAATCAGAGTGGGTGTTATGTTTGGCACAGGTCTATCTGGGGAAATCAACATCTAATCAGCTAGTGCCTGAGATGAATGCTGTGGAAATCAAGGAGGGGTCTGCCATTGATTATGAGCAAAGGAGGGTTGGGTTTTACTGGCAGTGATTTTAGAAATTTCTTGAGAGGATTAGCCCTGGGAAAGCTCAGGTGGAATGTGGGACCGGATGTCTTGAGGGGTGTTAGCTGACACCTACCTTGCTTCAGGCAGTCAGTACCGGTGCAGCTGTGGTTACTGTCAAGATGTGGAACTGCATCAGTGGGACTGGCAGTTGGAAGGTTTCGAGATAAATCCTTATTTACACCAGAGCCCTATAGTTTTGATTTGGGCTTCATGCAGGTCTGACTTAGGGGCTGCTGTGGTGCGTTACTGCTATGAATTACTTCTTGTGGCCATTTCTATTTATTTCACTGTAGTTTAATATACATATGTGCATAATAAGCTGGAACTAGTTGGAGTTATGTTAATTTATCTTGTAATTATCAGCTATTTTTAAAAGCCTATGGATCAGCAATTGTGTACATTTGCAAGTCATTCAGCTGATTAACTTCAACACATACGTCATGCTTCAGCAGACAGTGACTGTCACAGTACGGAAGGATTTCTTCAAACTTATTGCAGGCTTCTGCAGATATATTACAGGAGCTTACATCAATCAGAGGCATAGCATCTTGCCTGGTAACTATTTTAAAGTGGAAAAAATTAGCCGTTATAACTTCCTAGTTTCAAGGTGTCTTAAAAGTCAACTTTTGTAGCCCATTCACTTGTTTTTAAGACAGCAAAAACGTGCGAGGTTTATTTCTAGAGCACTTGATTCACTTTTTTGTGCTTCAGAACTGTATGAAGAAGTGTAACACTTCACTCTTGCTTATTCAAAAGAAAATAGTTAATGTTTCTGTAGTTTGTAAAAAGTCACAAGTACAAAGAAACAAGCAAGTCCAAGTTATAGCTGACTTTCATTTGTCACTTTTGAATTTCCTGATTTGTGACCCTTTTCTCTCTTTCACGCTGTTGAGATGTATTTAAAAAGGTTTGTATGTAATGTTTCTTGTCTGCTTTTTGTCTCTAGAGGGAAGTGTGCTCTATTCACATTTATATAAGCTGGAATCCTATTTTACAATTGCTGTTGATTATTTTCCCCTCAAATGCAATATAAAAGGAAAATGAACATGGCAAGACTGCTTTCTAGGGTTTGGTCTTCTGTAGAAGCTCAAATGAGGAGATGTGAAACTGCCATTTTCCTTACAAAAGACTGTAAAGAGAGCATCACTTTCTGAGCAAGCTTTTCTAGGGGAGAAGGGGAGAAACCCTAGAATATAGAGTCTCATCAGAACCCTTTTGTTGACGGGTATTTTTGTGTTTTGTTTTGTTTTTCTTTCAAATGACTGAGGAAATACCATGTATGAATTTATAAATAATTGCTTTCAGTTATTTCTTTTGTATAAGCTGCCCAATACCCTTGCTATGCCGTATAAGTTGTGTTTCATGGAACAGTGTGAGTATGAAACTAAAAGCTAATTTCTGTTTTTTAATCATCTGTGGATGCCACTATGAAAGCTGACATTGTTAAAGCCACTACAGAGTTTTCTATGAATACTTGTAAGAATTGCTTTGTTATATATAAACCTAAATAAAGAGATTGTATTGATACAGAGACATTGGATAAGAACATTTAAAAGGCTATTCTTTAGGTCTAAAAGAAAAGGCTTGCTGTAAAATGGTGCATTATTCCATTTATTAAAGATCATATTAATGACAAAAAGCATGGTCTTTTGTGGGTTTTCTATTATTGGCCATGAGTAATAAGACATGTTCCCAGGAATGAGAGGAAAACCGCTGTTGCAGCTGTGTTTTGTTGGCTGTAGGATAAGGAACTACTTCATTACTGAGAGCTGAATAGGGCTTTCAGACACCTTAGGCATGTGACAGATTGCACACTGTACTGTTACCAGATAACGGTGTGAAATAATTAGGCCTTGTCATTGCTACATTGATGCAGTGCCTGTGCTTGCTTTTTTGCCCCTTCTTACCAGTTGGATAGTTAAGATGCTTGTATGGGCAACTAAATACAGTTTTGTAGGAGTTCCAAAGCAGGCCTTACATGGCCTCTTGTAATACCTTGTCTGTCTGCTAAGCGTTTAAATGCAGAAAAACAGAGGGGGAAGAAAAAAGGGAG
>JANHGN010011176.1:95324-177462 GCA_024605025.1 Megaceryle maxima
ACATGGCCTCTTGTAATACCTTGTCTGTCTGCTAAGCGTTTAAATGCAGAAAAACAGAGGGGGAAGAAAAAAGGGAGAAAACAGGAGAAAGAGGTGCTAAACTAAATACTTTTCTCCTTCACATTTAGTTGGGCTGCACTTGAGTGCAGAATTGATGGCAACCAGGCACGTGAGAGGAACACAGCAAGCAACAACCTTTGCAGCTGAGACAGGAATTAAAATAACCCCCTATTCTACCTACACGAACTATTGCACTCTTTCCTATACCAATGAAGAGACCATGTCACAGCTTACAAGCAGGAGCGTTCACTAGAAGACATATCTTAAGTCAATAGAAGGACCCTGGAAACTTTCCCAGCTGACTGGCCTGACCCAGAAGTTTGCCTGCTATGCCTCCTGAGTAAGGTGCTGGAAGAGACAGGTCTTTTTTCCGCTGCAGTCTTCTTTGTTTTGCTTCCTGGTGCTTTTCAACTCTTGATGCAAAAGCTTCATTTTGAAGGAGTTGACTGGGACTGTTTTTACTTTGCAATGAAGAGCTCTTCCTCTAGTTTCTCCTTTTCCAGTCATGCTTGTGAGGAACTTCAAGCTGAGCCATTAACTGGAACCGCCACCATGCAAATGGTAGAGACATTATATCTGTACAGCTGATGCTGTTCATTGGATCTCAGCGTTTTCTTCTTTGTGACCACTGCTGAGCGTGAGGGAGTTAGTGCTCCATGGCCTGACTGTCGCTAAGGCAGGCAGCAGGATGCTGAGGCTTTAGCACATGGAGCTTGTCCATGTGGATAACAAAGGGAAATTAATGCAAAATGGTCCTGAGTACTAAGTATCACCCCCACTAAGTCACCTTCCCCTCCTGACCAGAAGGAAAATATTTTATCTTACCTGAGCTCTGAAGCAGCCATACTTACT
Source organism: Megaceryle maxima (assembly GCA_024605025.1). NCBI lineage: Eukaryota > Metazoa > Chordata > Aves > Coraciiformes > Cerylidae > Megaceryle > Megaceryle maxima. Next base: position 96,237 of record JANHGN010011176.1, read on the forward strand.
GTCTGTGTACGTGGAAGGAACTCAGTTCTTCTCAGTTCTCTTTCTGGATCACAAATTGAGCTGTGCTGGTTGGGGTCGTGCTACCACCACACTGCAAGCTCACTTGGGCAATGGTTACCACAGCTTTGAGTCTTACATAAAGGGCAACCAAACTCAACTGAATGTTTGAGTGGTGATCTCCTGTTTTCTTGGGTTCTACTCACGGTGTTCCTGGGCTTGTCTTGGTCTTGGGAAGGGGTTCCACGTTAGCACCAACTCTGTGTCATAAGCTTCCCAGATCCTATAGTGCTGCAAGACACATCTTGCACCTGAAAGCACTAAGGACTGTGTTGTAGGACCTCACTTTGCTCCAGCACTTTCCTTTATACACAGAGAGTTACCCACCCATCCTGCACCTCAGCTGTTTGTACCTCTCCTCTCTACTTAATTTTTTGTTAATTCATTTTTCTCTATCTACAGTGATCATTTTTGCAAGCAAGTAAGAAAGTGGTGCAAGTCTTACACTTCAATGGCCAAAGAACTACCTCCAAAATGCAGAGAAAGAAGGGAGACAGGATGAATGGCTTGAGTTCTTGCTGTCAAGGAGGAAGCAACAGAGGCAAGTAATGTATGGGTTGAGCACCTGCCTGTGTGGCAAATCACCTTGGCCCCACAAATGAACCTAGAAACCCCTGGCTACAGGGAGGAACCATGAGAAGCCCTCTGTGAGCAGGACGCAGACTCTGTGTTCCAGGTTGGATCTGCAGCTACCTTGGGGGTTTCTGCCTCAGAAAAGTATTAGGAGATTAGGACTGTTACTGACAAGGAGAAGGTCCCTCCCTGAAAGAGAGCACTGTGCTCACATGCAGTGGCTTGCTGTTGGCTTGAGATGGCTGAGCAACATCAGCTTAGAGGAAATAGAGTCTGGGTAGCCAGTTCTTATTACCTGCGTATGGGACTTTAAGGACAGGCCTGCAAAGCTCTTTGTATTCAGAGATCTCAGAGATCTCAGTAACATTGGTGGGAGCCTGAGGCCTCTGAAGTCCTCCCAGGAATAGCTCCAGGATTGTCAGATTTCCCATGGAGTTGTAGGCAGGGAAAGTCAGTGGGTACTGGGGATACAGGGAGCAGTGAGAACCATGTGAACCTCTGGTTTCCCTGGGGCACAGCAGGCCCATTCCCTACTGCCCCGCCCTGCCCTGCACGGCAGTTCTGCCTCTGGAGTAGGGGAGAGAAGGGGGTGGCAGCACTGTTGGAGTGGGATGCTGATCTGATCAACACAGAAATAACAAGAATTCCTGCATACCAGTTCCACCTTCCCTAGGGCCCTGGACAGAGGGGCTGCTGCTACCAAGGAGGGCTGGGAGTGAGGGGCAGCCATGACCAAAGGAGATGTCTCTCCCCAGCAATCATCACTCCTTGCCAACAGCAAGAGCAGTTGAGTCCTGCCCTACCCCATCAGGTGTGGCTTGATCTTATCCTCAGGGCATCTGGGAAGCCTTGACTCAGCTCTGCAGTAACAAAAGTGTTACTGGTGAATTTTATTGATACACGTTTTTACTGGGTGCTTGACTGACTCTGGCTTAAATAGTTTCCTCGTAGATTTGCCTGCGTGACCTCATACACTCACCTCGGCCACCTCTCTCCTGTAGAAATAACTACTTTTATTCTGCTTTTGCTTTGCTAATGGGAAATGAAAGTAAACCAACAATAATTATATTCTCCTTTGTTGCAGAGCAGTGATGCAGCTGCAGAACGTACTTTGTGGAACGCAGCCACGTCAGTCTTCCATTTGTTTCCATTCATGGATTTTTTTTCCCCCATTTACTTCTTGCTAATTCTGATGCTATGGAAATTCTCCACGTGCAGGAGATTAGATACCTGCTCATTGCCATGACCCAAAGCACATTCTGTTGGGTAACAAAGTTAATTTTCCACACACAGGAAAATTTGGCTATATCAAAATGTTTGTATCTGTAAATTCAGCTTTTCATGTTAGCTTGAAAGGCTGGAATCCTCTATCCAACAAGGAGTTGAAATGTCTTGATTCATAGAATTTAAATGGCATACTCGGGTTTTCTGCTTTTATGCCAGAAGATCATCTTCTTTCAGCTCTAAGTACCACAGGGAAAGTCTGTGAGAAATCCACAAAAGGGGATCCGAGCCGAAGTCGTGCTTTGGGGATCACTCATGCCTCTTTTACAAAGACAACAAATAATGCTGCCTGAGGACAGCTGATCTGTGGAAGATGATTAAAGAAAACAGCTCTCTATTTACTATGCAGTTTCTGAGCAAAAGTAATTTATTAGATGGGGCTCACATGGGCACTGGTAAAATATTAAGGATGCAAATATTGAGAAAGGTTGGAAACACCTGATCCAGTGCATTTCAGTTCCTGATGCAAAAGACAGGAGCTTCCCAAAACACTCCATCATGGTCCAATCACCTCTTGAGAATGAGGATGTACACCCTGTACAAAGCAGTCATGGTCTGGGCAAATGATGGGCAAAAGACAGTGGGCAGTGCATGAGGTGGACTTGAGGATGGGGAAAGTGCACGGAGAGGGGGTAGAGGTACTTGTTTCAGGCATCAGCAAACCAGTAGGACTCACTATTTGTCTTTGGCCCTATTTCTTTGTTGTCCCTGTCAAGAGCTAATAGGAAAGGATAGTGTAGGGCATTGTGATATCGAGGGTACAAAGGTTGTACAGCTCATTTTACTAGTGCCATTGCTTGCAACAGGCCCGCAAGCAGCTCCTGGGAATGCTACAGGCCTTTTCACTTTCCCCTGTCACTCAGTGCAGCCTTTGTTTGCAAGTTCATGCCATGGGCTCTCAGATTTCCTAATCAGAATGACCAGAAATAGGGATTTCATAAGGTACTTTCATGTGCATGGAACTGTGTGTGTAGGAAGTAAGGGTTGTTAGAGCTCTGTTCCAGGTTTTGTTACTGATGATTAGTCTGGTTTTTCTTTTTTGTGTGACTGGTATTTTACCAGTCTGCCATAATATCGAAATGATACCTGTTTTCTCAATCTCTTTCTCCCTTTCTCCCTCTTTCTCTCCCTCCATCTTCCCTCTTACTGGATAGGTAATAACTGAGCTCTGCAGATACGTTGTAAATAGCAACTTCTAGTACCTTTGGGTCTCTGGTTTAGTTAAGAAAATCAGATCTGACACAAATCATTGTAGCAATCTCTAGATCTGACTAGCCCATGAGGTATGTGTTGCTGCTGTATGCATCAGTTTTACTGGTGCAGCCAAGGCATGTATGGGGTGGCTAGAGCATCTCTTGCAGGAGAGAGGCCTCACTGGATCTCTGCTGAGGTTGAAAGTATTTTATTTCTGTTGCCATGCCAAGAATTTTCTTGCATGACCATTAAAAATTCTGAATCAGACCTCAGAAACAGCTGGCTTAAAATCACTATTAAGCAGGCTAATTTTATTTATTGTTTGCTTCTGGAAAAACAGAATGCAAGTAAATCTTGTGTTTGAGCTTTACCCTGTGATCATGAGGAACAGAAATGTGCTTTTAAGGCACAGGCAAGCAGAAGTTCCCATCTGCTTACATAAGCTACGAACTGAAACTGTAAGTGAAAAATGAGATATTTGCAGCCAGAAACAAGTAACAGTGTCAAAAAGGCTTGATTTGGGCCTTTTGTTAACCCCAGCCACAGGAGATACTTAGAGGTTCTCCTGTTGCAAACCAGCAGTGGCCAACAAGCTGCAGACCTGTGAAGCTTTCCCCTATTCCCAGTTGGAAAGCGGGAGACAGGCAGATGAACTGAACTCTGTGGAGGGAGGGAGGGAGAAAGGCAAGCTGTTTCATGATTTGCCCCTGGTGGGATGCCAGCTGGGAGACCTCTGGCTCCATGCTGGCGTATGGTAGAGCTGAGCAGCAGCTCTTGCACACTGAGATTTTTCTCAGCATGCAGCCATGAGATAAGTGTGCTTAGGCAGTTGCCCTTCTTGGTGGAGACAGACATAGCTCAGCATGCAGTTGAGGGTGGCTGTTGTGCTGTGGTTTCTCCTGCAGCAATAGAGTATCTATGAGCAGCCAGACAGGTTGCAAGTGTGTTCAGGAAAGCTGGGCAACACACGAGGGTCAGGTGTCCACATCTCCTTCCTTCTACCACTGCTTCACAGACCTGCTGTTTTGGGCAGGCTGTTGAGGCTTCTTTGGAAAGATTCCAAGTAGACCTAGTCCAAGGATTTACTGGTCTCTGCTCCAAGGATAAGAGACAGCTGGCTGGCTCACTACGATGAAACATCAGCCTAGCCATGCAAACCATGACTGCTGGAGATGTCTGCATGCTCTTGCTGAGCAGAATGAGCCTGACACCCTGGATGAGCAAGAGCTTCCTTCTAAACTTTGTACTATTAAACTATGTCTTGTTTACTGTGTGCAGTTCTGGGCCCCTCACTTTAAGGACATGAGGTGCTGGAGCAGGTCCAGAGGAGAGCGATGAGGCTGGTGAAGGGACTGGAGGGAAAGTCTTGTGAGGAGAGGCTGAGGGAGCTGGGGCTGTTCAGCCTGAAGGAGACTCAGGGGGGACCTTATCACTTTCTACAAATACCTGAAAGGAAGCTGTAGTCAGGTGGAGGTTGGGCTCCTCTCCCAAGCAACTAGTGATGGGATGAGAGGGCAGGGCCTGAAGCTGCACCAGGGGAGGTTTAGGTTGGGTATTAGGAAGCAATTCCTCACGGAAAGGGTGATTAGATGCTGGGATGGACTGCCCAGGGAGGTGGTGGTCACCATCCCTGGAGGTGTTTAAGGTAAGATTGGATGTAGCACTTGGTGCCATGGTCTAGCTGATGTCATGGCATGGTGTTGGGTCATAGGCTGGACTTGATTATCTTGGAAGTCTGTTCCAGCCTCAGTGATTCTGTGATTCTGTTTAAATGAACTAGGCCACTTCTCTCAATGTTACCGAACCCAAAGATTTGGAAATGTGGTGAACAACACACCTTTTCTGCCATTCTTTCTCTTCCCTCAGCAGAACCCAAGAGTATTCAGAACCAGAACACTCAATAGAACCCAGTCATTCTCAGCTGGGAAGAGCTCTTGTTGGTGAACCAAGCCTGACTTCCATTGCCCCTCTCCTTCAGAAGCTGGACACCGACAGCAAGGTTATTGCTTAGTGTTGCTGCTGTCCTTTAACGTGTTCAGAAAATTGATCTGTATGCATGGAAAAACCTGTTGCATGTAGGTGAACTTAACTGTGGCTCCTAAAGAAATTAACCTTGTACTTCTCCCAGGCAATTACGTGTGCCAGTGGAAGTCTCTCACAAGCCTGTAGTTAAGCATCACATTGAGGAATGGGGTTTATTTGTCAAAAACAGTGATGCACTGAAGCCTTAGGATGTTACTTTATGACAACTTCTCTTAAAGATTGTACTTCATAAAATGTGGCAGGAGCTCATTTTGCTTTAAGTTGTCTTTTGCTTATCACATGTAGTTTGATTTATGTCCAAGGTCCCATCTGTTGTTTTTTATTGTTTTAATCTTAATACCTTATTTCAATCTGCTTGCCTCCTCAAATCCCCCCAGATATTCTGGAACATTAACTGGGATCTTACAGGTTTTGTGTGAAGCAAATTCTATTATATTTGTCCTGTTTTTTTTAAATGTCTTTTTCTCCTGTTGTTGAACACCCACATAAACAAGCAAAACAAATTCACTCTGCAGGGGAGAGATGAGAAATGCAATGAAATATCCTGGGGCATAATCTAATGTTTAGATTAGACTCACAGAATCTTTAGTCTTTCAACCTTCAATAGTGCTTGCAACAACTGTAGGTAAAAAAAAAAACAATTTCAGGCAGTAGATTGCTCCTTTACATATGCTGCTTTGCATTAATTTCATTTTTGACTAAGACAAGAACATATTTGAAGCTACTTGGAGCACAATCATTTTCCATAAAGTTGGCTATTATTTCTATTATTCTTAACAGTACATTTTTAATATATATTACTATGAGCAGTGAGCAGTTTTACTCATAAACTTTCAGTAACTCCCTAATTACCCATTGTTTTGATAGCTGTGCAGTGGAATTTGGGCCTAAACCTCTTTGTCCCTTATTTCTCTGCTCTTCATTCAGGGTTACTATTTTGACTGCTTCCCTGACTTGTTTACATCCCCATTTTCAGCACGCTGCAGATTTGTTCATGCAACGATGTGTGTTTTATCAGTCTGCCTTTAAGGGCACTCTTGATATATTTACAACATTTGGATCAATTTGTTTGTATCTGCAGCTTTTACTAAACACCATTATTTTAAGAACCTACACCTTGCATGTAAGGGGACATCTGTAGTATCTAGATTTAATCTCCCAAACATGACTACAAAGCAGCAGATTTCAGCACACCTCTTGTTAGGTGCTGAGTGCCTCCAAGCTGTTTGGAGTGCCCATCACCTCCCAGGGGTGGCACATTGGTGTGGTATGTGAGCATACTGGTGTCTGCAGGCCAATGGGTTGATTAAAGCACCAGGTAGAGAGGAGCTGAAGATGCAGAGATGGATCCTGTTTGGAGTCACTGAAGGGACAGAGGTAACTAAAAGGCTGGCTCGAGTGATACTGGTAGAAAGCTCACAGCCTCTGTGATGACAAAGAGTTTCATTCCTGTTTTTTGGATCACGTTGGCACCATTACATGAGGTGTTATGGCCAGAGTAAGGGTGTCATGGATGTGAAGAAACTCCAGCCTAAAAGTTCCACATGAAACTGTGTGAGATGTGTTGTTCAAAGCTGGCTGGGACAGTTGTTTGGCAACATCTGAAGGCAGTAAGGAGTGTGACAGCTGAAAGAAATACCAGAGCTAGGGAGGGGTGAATCACAAGTAGAGTCTGAGGGCATCTAGATCCAAGTTTTTCAGGGCTGAGGTTTTGGGGTTTTTTTGGGGTTTTTTTTTGTGCAATTATAAAAAAAAAAAAAAACAGTTTCAAAACTATTTTCAAATAATTCATAATCCTGCTTAAGTTGTTTCCATTATTTCCATAAGGTGTAGGAGTAAGATCTTGTTGTAACACATTAGTTACAGTTTAAACAAATTAATGCATGAAGTACATGGTGTTTGATTAGGTCTGAGTACATGACTTTACATGTTCAACTTTCACATCTACTGCATATAAAGCAATGCCACTGCTGATGAGCAGTATACATAAATGCTTTGTGTTATATTCTCATAGCTACGTGCAGCAGTGCCATTTTTGCAGTGTGACACTAGTGTGGGAAGTACTATAATTGTCAGATATCTTCTGCATTCAAAGTCGTGACTTGGCTCCATAACATGTATCATGCAAATCAATACCTTTCAATTCTGGCCTCTTCAAAACAGTAACAGGAATTAGAATGCGTTCAGAATATTTAATACCTTAAAAATATCCTTATAGCACACTACTTCCTAACAACCCCAGTATTTCTAGGGAGGATAAACTGTCCAAGGGATGAAACCCTGCCGAGCAACTGTACTGGCACTGGCAGCAGGTGCTGTCACAGCAGGAAGAACTGTAAAGGGGATTGCATCTTCTGCTCTTGACTGAAAATTGCAGCAAAGAAGTGAAATAAATGCTGCACAGATTAACCTGCTTTAGGATAGCTCTGTGCTGTCAACAAAGCAGCAGACAGGTCATATTTATTTCTCCAGATGTGCCAGGGTGCCAGTCTTCTACCTCCCAGACATTTACTTATGGAGCACTATGAAGCTCAGGTTCTCTTTTTCAATATATAGATATAAAATATAGTCACCAAGTGAATTATTAATTCCCTTCACCTCCAATGCCAGTGATACACAGCCCATACTGTTTTCTGCCTCTTGGCCATTCCTGGTGAGGAGGGCACTCCCATGGGAGAGCACAGCTCCCAGGCATTTCACTAATTAAGCAGGTGATCCAGGATTTTGATGATTTGCCACATTGTACCAGCAGTGCTTTTAATGGCTACAAGAAATGGACTGGGAAGTGGTCCTATGTGCATAATTTATAAGATGACTTAAGTAAATTGCACACTTCAACAAAGGTTTCAAGTGTAAAAATAATAAAAAAAAAGTTTAAAGTGTAAAAAAAAAGTTTCCAATAGGACTGATGGTGATCTGCCATGCTTCTGGTGCCTTCCCTTGACATAGCCACTTTCAGGGGTAGCCCTTCCCTTGACATAGCCACTTTCAGGGGTAGCCCATAATTGTCTAGACTAGGTACAGACCCTTGCAGCCACTTTTGATTGACCCATCCAGCCATCTCACAGGCCCTATTTGCTAGTATTTACATCGTATGTGAGCAACCATAATGTCCTTCAAAAAGAAATTTTTTTAATCCGGAAAGTAAGAGCTATCACTGTAACAATCTCATAGAAATGTACCTGTCCCGTTCTCTTTTGCCGGTCTGATTTCTCATAAAAAGCTCTTGACAAGAGCTTTAATCTTTCAAGGTTTTATGTAGACCAGTGTCCAGGCATCCTTAAGAAGAGCCTGTACATGTCTTGTTTTTTTCAGGTTTAACTTGTCAGCCTTAAGGATGGAAGTTGGTTTTTTTTTAAGCGAAGTAAGATTCAATTGGAAATAGCAAAGGAGAAAGGAGGAGGAAAAAACCCTAAACCTAAGCACAACCAAGCTAAAGACAAGAGAGAACGGTACGTAGCTTGCTGTCACACCATTTGTATCATAGCAATGGTATTCAGTTATAACATGCAACTTGTAGAGCAATATTAAGAATAATTTGGATAAGTTCTAGTAGCCCAGAGCAGGCTTTTGCAATGAAGACAGAGGATTTATTGATTCCTTCACGTACTGATGGTGCTAAACTGGGATTACCTTGCATCCAAATAGTCCAAGCGTATGAACTAAAGCCTATTTCACACATGCATTCCCTTCTCAAGTGTCTAAACCAGGTTAAAAGGATGCCGGCAGTTAACGAGTACTGCAGTGTAGATTCAACTAATCTAATGGAGAAAAGTAAACAAGAGCAATTAAGGGAAAAGCGGGTCAAGTCTGCCTGGATATTACCCACGTAGCAGGCGCCATCATCGGTATCGCTAAACTGCTGGCAAAGCGATTGGATAAACCACCGCCAAACCCTCGTCGTCTTGCGTGGGGCGTTTAGAGCTAAAAAAAAAAAAAAAAAAAAATTATCACCGAGCAGCTCTGCTTCCAGCGTACAACCCCTTCTCGGGGACGGGCTCCGCGTCCGAGGCACACGGCAGCCCCCATGCCCGCCGCTTTCCGTGTGACGGCGGGCACCTCTCCCGGGCTCGGTGCCGCAGGGGGACGCGAAGGGGCGAGGCGCGGCCTCATGGAGCCCCAAGCACGTCCTGCGCCCGCCTGGCCGCTCGGGGCCAGGGTCGCGGCCCTGTGGGGCCACAGAGAGACTAGGGGGGGGGCGGGGGTGGTGTCTTGCTCTGCTGGGGGTTCCCTGGGCTGCAACCCCGGGCGGCCCTGCAGCCCGGCGGCACGTGCCACGCGGGGCCCCACCGTCGGCAGCGTGTCGCTTTAAGCGCTTCTGCCTCCCCCCCTCCCCGCGCAGGCTCGGCCACTCAGGAGCGCCTTCCGCAGCCAATGGGCGCGCGGTAGCTGCGCGACCCGAGCGGCGGCGCGCCCAATGGGAAGGTGCAGGGGGCGGGGCGGGTGGCCGGGGCACTATTGTTGATGAGGTGCACGGATGCTGCGGAGGTAGCGCGGGTTGCCCCGGGCTGGGGACGGCAGCGAGGAGGGACCGGCCGCCGCCTGAGGCGTTGGACTCCCACGAGGACCTGCCCGCGCCTCGCGCCCTTCCCTTCCCTTTCTTCCCCGCCGCCGACGGTGTCCCGCGAGCCCCGTCTCCCAACGGACAATGTCGCACCAGCGCGTGAGGCGTAACGGCTCCCCGACCCCGGCCACCTCCCTGGGGGGAGGAGGCGCGGCGGCGGCTGGTGGCGGAGCGGGAGCGAGCAGCCGCCTCCAGCCCATGCGGGCCACGGTGCCCTTCCAGCTCAAGCAGCAGCAGCAGCAGCAGCAACATGGCAGCCCCACGAGGAGCGGCGGCGCGAGCGCCCCGGGCGCGGGTCTCCCACGCACGGCGACCGCCACGCGCAGCATCAGCCCCACGCGCGCGGCGCCTACCGGCGGCGGCGGCGGGCGCGGTGGCCCCGCCATGGCCACGCAGACGCCGGGGGGAGGGGGAAGCAGCAGCGCCGCCGCCTCGGCGGCCGCCGTCTCCTCGCGGGGTAGCCCCACGCGTGCCGGAGGGGCGCGGGGGAGCCCCCCGCGGCCCCAGCACCTACCGCCGCCGCCGGGTGGTGGGCCCTCGCCTTGCTCTTCTCCGGTGCCGGAGGGCAGCGCTACAGCGGCGGGCAGGGTTCGGCATCGGCGGCACTCGCCGGAGCAAGGCAGGAGCTCCCCGGAGAGGAAGAGCCCCAGCTCCCCCGTCTGTAAAGGTGAGCGCCTCTGTCCCCGCCGCGCACCTGCTGCCCGCCCGGCCCTTACTGGCCGCGGGGCGGGGGTGATGCGCACGCGGGCGTAACCCGAGGGGCACGGGGAGGCGCGCGGCCAGGCCGTTACTGGGAGGGGGCCACGGGGCACAGCGGTCGCCGGTGGGCGGCTGGGCCCGGTGGCAAAGGGCCCTTCCCGGGCAGCGCTTTGCGGGGTGGGAAGGCTGGGGTCGGCGGTGTCGTCCACCCGCTGATGTGCCTCCGACCGCGCCGTGCTCCCCGGGGCGGGGGCAGACGTAGGGAGAGGGGCTGTGCCCGGACTTCAGCCCCTACTGATCCTCTCCGGCTGCCGGCAGCACTTGTGGAGCCTGCATGTGGTGAAGAGCTCGTTGCTTTTGTTGCTGCTCTGTGGCTTCCTGGTTTTTAGACGAGGGACAGAAAGCCAAGCATGCCATGTGGGGACCTGCAGTCACTCCTGCAGCACTTCTGCGAGTAGTGCCAAAGGTTTCCAGGTGAGAGAGAATCCATAGCGTAGGAGGTGTACTGAAGATACTTCGGTACAAGCTTAAGGTGAATTTGGGGGTGTTCTGAAGCCTTCATATCTTGTCCCCTTTCTGTACATCTCGTGCCAGATGGCATGTGTTTTTGATCCAGTGTCCGCAAGCTTGTGATTAGAAAGCTAGCTCGTGCTCTGTGCATTGGACATAAACGTAGGAAAAAAGTATTCAGAATCTCTCTTAATAGTTACTTTCAACATGAACTCTGCAGAAGGATGTGCAAACTTGAGAGCGATGACAAGCTTGTGCTACAGCGAAGGTAGAAAATAGTATGGGAGTGGCATACCTTTTGTAGCAAACTGCTTTTTAATGTTCTTGAATAATAAAAACAGATTGCTGAAATTTAAGCAATATATGGCATCTGGTTGAGGATGATAAAGGCTTACATATCTAAGTCCTTTTTCTTCTTGGGATAAAAGCTTACTGTTTTTGCTAGAATTGCGTGTTGTAATCTACACAATGAAGTTCAGTAATATGCAAAGTGTATACACAAAAATCTAGGACCTACACCATTCCTTTAATGCTTCTCCTAATGTTGCACCTCATTTCTAAAATAAATATATAACCAGACTACCATGTTAGGTTTTTTTTTTTTCCTTGGCTCTTGAAGAATGATACATCCAAATTAGTTATAACAAGTTGGTACAGTAATGAAGCTCATGTCTGTGTGACTTATTTTTTTGTTTGCTTGTTTGTTTTGGTTTTTATTATTGTTCAGATACATCCCTTCAAGATTACGTCTGCTTATCTGCAGTGTAAGAGAGCACTGCCACAAAGGCATTTAGGTTCTGAATTAGGTTTTCTGCTTTCCAGATAAGAGTAATGTGAGGTGGTTTAAGGCTATGTTCTGAGGCTTTGGATCGAGGAACATGTGTATTCTTCATCTGAGATGCTTGTTAATCAGTAATCATAAAGTCCTGTCTTCTTCATCTGAAATTCATAGAAACTGTTGCCCAAGATGCAGTCTGCTGGCCTACAGAATGAGGAACAGGATGGCTAACCTTGAAATCCAAGTTCAAAAATTGTTTATAAAGGCATGCATCAGGCCACCTAGAGAGGAATAGTCCATTTAATTGCTTCTGTGTTTAAATTCCTGAACAGTACTTGTATTGGCCCAAAGTGCAAATGAAGGCTGTTTAATATTGCTAAATGTTTGTATTGTGTAATCCAGTGCTTGATAGAGACTTCATCTAGATGAGAAAACTTAGCGGTAGCTGAGAACACGGAACTTTATTTTTGCTAATGAGGCCATGGTTGTGAAGCCATGCAGGCCACTTCAGGGTATCAGTCAAAATCTACTGCAGAGTATCTCATGTTTTCTTGTTTTCAGCTGATGATGGCTTTGTTCCTTCCTACAGCTGCAGCCATGGTTTGCTTTGGGGTTTGGTGGGGTGGTTTTTTTTGTTTGTGGTTTTTTTGTTTGTTTGGTTGGTTTTTTTGTTTGTTTGTTTTTTTGGGGGTTTTTTGTTTGTTTTTGGTTTTTTTTGTTTTTTTTGTCTGTCCAGCAAAACTGCATCTTGAATTTCTGAATAAAATATGATCTACAACACTTAAATGACTTTGTAGTGTTTAAAAAATGTTGGAATAGGGGATAACATGCCTTATAAAGTATAGAAACTGCATGCTCTGGCAGCCAAGTTCAGTCAGTATGTCTGAACAAATTAGTTTAAAAAGGAGAAAAGAAAGGGAAGTCATTAGAGGAAGCATTTTCAGTCTGCCCTCATCAGTAATACTAAAATTGAAGAGAGTATGTTTCAGAAAATAGTTAACATATAAACAAATAGTAAACACTAAGAAATATTGTCCAAATTTATGCCTTTTTTGGAAAAGAAGGGGATATATAATTTTTCCCTTGCATAAATATAATTTCTAACTGTTTGATTGATGAGCTAAGGGTTTGGGAATCTCAAGCCATGTAGGATTGTGCCTGTCTAAGCCTCTACATACCCACACTGTAGAACATGTGGAGACTCATGCTCTACAGACACACCAAAGTTGCAGACACAAATATCATAGCAGGTCACCCCTTGAGAGGTGCTCAGCTTTTCAGGACAAAGTGTTGTACGTCTTTTAAATGGGAATCACAGGGTGCCATTACCTGTGATAGCAGGGTCTTGACTGTGGTGACATAAAAGATCCCATTTACCTCTATATATTCATTTTGTGTGTGTGTGTCAGAATGTAAATGAGCCTCTCTCCAAATACAAACACAGGCAGAGCAATACTTTAGTGAGTGCCAAAGCAGACGGCAAATCGTCTTCATGTTGGAGCTGCACTGCCATTAAGGGAAGCTTTGCTGACAGTTATGAATGTCACTCATCAAAACACCTTCACACAGTTCTGATAAGTCTAAATTGTACTATTTTGTAGTCAATGTCACTGTCACCACAGAGGGCACAAAAGTTGTCTTTTAAATTCATTCCTCAGTGTAATCTGAATGCACCTATATTGTCTACTAGGCGTTTTCTGAACGCAGCCAAATAAATTTGTTGTCAGCTGCCACAGGAATTGTCCTTCTGAATAATCTCTTACATTGTCTAAAATGATTGCATATTTCAAATATATAGGTTGCCACTTTTTTGTTTACTTGCTTGCTTGTTTTTAACACAGTTACTACCAAGTTATGTCTACTCCTTCATGGTTCCAGACTTCTCTAGTCTCCTCATGTATTTTTCACTTTCTGGACACGGTTCATTCTTTTTATTTAAAGGACGACAATTACATTTTGCTTGATTGCTGCTCATATTGCCAGTGAACATCCTTTCCCTTGGCAGCCATGAGCTCCTCCATGTGCCTGCTGCAAAGGACTGCCCAGAGCAACATAAATACACACCAGTGATGGTTACAAGACTGAAAACTGCAGCCTCTTCTGCTCACTTGACAAGACAGCCTGATTTCACACTCTGTTCCTTAAGTGCTGGGTACTGGCATCCTTTTGGCTGCCACCCCACTGAAGGTATTTGCACATATTAGCAGTATGAAATAGAAAGCACTAAAGCCCTTTGTGATAAGCTCAGATCTACAGCTGACCTTGCAGAGCTGTGTCCCCCAGCCTTGCTCACCAACCCTGCTCTCGAGCAGTCCATTCTGCATCACAGAATCATAGAACACCAGGTTGGAAGGGACTTCAAGGATCATCTGGTCCAACCTTTCTCAGTAAAAGCACAATCTAGACATTTTGTTACTTGCTCCTTTCCCAGGCCAAGACAGTACTATGTGTGGCTAAACAGCATCTGGCACAAAGAGTGATGGCAGAAAATCTCTTCTAGTAGCGTGACACTCCACCACGTGGCACTGTCATTGCTTTATCATGCTGTTAAAAAGGGAGGTAGGAATGTGTACAAATTTTGCCACTTCAGAGTAAGTGTTGAAATACTTGAATTCCTCCTCCATGCCTTCACATTTGGAAAGCTAAATATAGAGAGGGGAAAAAATGAGGGGGACTATAAAGAAGAAATGAGTATGTGGCATAAATCTAATTCCAGTCCATGGTGTTTGTCACACCTCCCCATCAAACATCAGTTGTGCCTCACCAGCAGAATGTGGCTGCAGGGAGTCCTGTGTTGTTTCCTGCTCTGTTGGCTTCTTTTTTGGTTGTTGGGACTGATGGGTCAGCATCAAAATCAGGCTCATATAGAAGTTCAAGCAGTCGTGGAAACAATGGGCAATTGCTTCTAATAAGGTCACAAGCTAACAAAAAGATGTCTAATAAGAGCACTCCAGTGAAAATGTTAGCAATCATCCTTGCATATCTGATAAGACAAAGACACCCCATGTACCTCCTGCATTTGTTTATGGTACAACACTCACACCTCTTGACTTTCCTACACAGGTACTTTCAAGACATAATCATGCATGTAAATATGAATATTGTGTTCAATTTGCCACACAAATCACTAAATTAGATGCACAGGCAGCTTCTGCTCCTTCACAAGAGCTTTTTCTAATGGCTATGTCATATTGCGCCAGTCGTTTCTACAAACTGAAAATGGTCTTAGAAAGTTTGAGAGTTTTCCAGTCCTGGATTACAGTTTGAGCCTGCAAGGTGTTGAATTCATGGGATTTTATTCAGTGAAGCATTTCTAGGGTTATTCACATGCTTAAAGGTACACAGTTATTTGGCATTGGTTTGCTGCATTGATGAGTGACATGCTGGGATCCTACAGTTGGGGGCAGGAGGTAAGGTAACAGTGAAGAGGAAGGCCACCCACCACTGAAAACCAGCCATAATCACCAAAATAGTATTGAAATAGTCTGTTTTCCTAGGTGCAGTGCCATAATCTTAAAGACAGTATATGTTTCCATGACAGGAGGCTGAGTAGGTTAAATGAAATAGCTGCTTAATTTTAGACAACTTCTGAAGCATTTTTTTCCCTCGGAGACAGATTAACAAGGGTGTCTTTTTTTTTTCCCAGAGAATTTTCATATAAAGCTGAACAGAAAGCCTTTTTATTGAAAATCTTACCTGTATTAACAAAGTTTTATGATTTAAAAAGCTTGCTTTGGGTTTCTGCTAGACAAAAAGCTTTAGCATCGGCTCCTGCAGTAAGGACAGCTGAGGATCTGGGTGATTGTTCCTAGAATGAATTGATATGACTGGGGGGGGTTGAAAATCATCCTGTCAGATCCTTGCCAGGTCATTCCCAGCTGCTTACTGACTCATGGGCCTGGAGGTGTGAGTCAGGCTGGCCCAGATCACCGAAAATGTCAAAGAAATTATGTGGCAAGGGGCTCCTGGTGGTGGTCCTGGAACAAGAGGCTATGACCAGGAGTTGCATTACCACATACATGGAACCAGGACCAGAAACCCTATGAGGATAAACTCCTTACTGAATAGAAAAGCAGCATTACCCCACAGATCACAATGGTCAAATGTAAACTCATTTTTTTAAAAATAGTTTTATTATGTATATGAAAGCTTCCAGAAGGCATATTGGAAAATGTTCAGGACCTTCTATCAATACCTTTTTTTATTGAAATATCATAGATATTTGACAGAAGTAAAGAGTATTAAAAGCACAGAAACAAATGCCTAAGTATATTGTACAGCTATCATTTTTTTCTGAGAAAATTCAAGATACTACATAACAATAAAATTTAAGTCCTATTGAAGTCAATGGCCAAAGACCATTGCTCTTTAGTGGAACAACAGATTTCACAGAAAAAGTTTTATACAAGAAGATATGATCTAAATGTAAGAGTATAGTGTATTTCTGAAAGTATTTTTTACAAGCCATTCTTCATAGTGTGTACACAAGTGATAATTAAATAGAGTTCTTCAGTGACAAAGTCATGAAAAAGTACTATCCAATCACATGAGGGTACCACTGAAGCAAAGAAAAAGGAGACCTAGCCTTTGGAATGGTGTTAGCTTTGGGTTTGGGTGATAGGTGTGCAAAGTCCTTGTTTTTATCTAGTCACGTGGAGCTAAATCCACAAAAGGCTGATGATTCAGCTACATGATGCCATGTTCAGAATTCGTAGCTCTTGGGCAACAGCTGCTTATTATAAAATATATCAGCACTTGCTGTCAGAGTTCAGATCTTCCCAGATCAACATATCACCACTGCACAAGAGCCTCCTACGTGACCTCAGCTCCAGCGCTGCACTGACCTGGGGAAACTATTTTTGATGCAACAGGATGGCAGCTACTGCAGTGTTAGCAACAGGGAAACACCTAACCTGGCCCAAACCAGAGGGAGGCAGCTGTGTTTGGATTCCCTCCAGGATAGATGCAGTTTAAGCATGTTAAAAAAATATGGCACAAGGTCACAGCTCTGAGATAGCATTTCAAATCATTAATCCTGAGTAGTATGAAGCACAAAGGCTGAACTGCAGAGAGGGTTGTGGTTTAATGCATGACTACCCACAATATTCCCTATTTTCTAGCAGGGAGATACCTGTACTCAGCAGGGCTTTCAGGGACTTAACTCAAGGCAGTGGATCCCATTTCAGCATGCCTAAGCTTTATTCACTGATGCAGTGATGCCCATAGCTCCTCTGTGCTTCAGTTCTTCATTTGTACAATTAATTAATAGTA
Source organism: Megaceryle maxima (assembly GCA_024605025.1). NCBI lineage: Eukaryota > Metazoa > Chordata > Aves > Coraciiformes > Cerylidae > Megaceryle > Megaceryle maxima. The sequence goes on from JANHGN010011176.1 coordinate 113,210, forward strand.
ACAACACTTACTGCCTCATCGGGGTGTTGTAAAGAAAAAGCATGCTAAAACTGGTAGGCACTTAGATACTGGGTAATAGGGACTTTGTAGCCTCCTGTGGAAGGTTTTAAAGAATTTGCACTATTTGAATGTAGACCAAAGTTTAAGCCCAAGACTGAATTTCTGTCCTGCATGAAGGACTCCTGTAGCATGTCAGCCTTGTACTGGCCCTCTGCATAACATCACCTTTCTCGAGGCATTTTGATAAATGCAGAGATCCCTGAGAAAGTCTCTGGTCAAGTCATGATGAGCCACTCCAAGTTCCTTCCTTCCTAGCATGCACAAGGACAGGCTGCCGTGCTGCCACTTCACACACAGGCAGGTACTGCCCTCGTTCTGTTCAAGCAGCTCTCTCCTGGTGTATTCGAGATGAGTGTTAAGGTCTGTTTTACATTTCCATGAGACAGAGGTGCAAGTCACAGTGCAGCTGTCAGTGCAAGGCAGCACCAAATCCCTGGGATAATTCTGACACTGCAGTCAAAGAGAGTCAAAGAGTTTTAACTGCTTGGTGAGAAGAGCCATCCTCCCTCCACAGTACTCAATGCAAAGCCCAGTCAGGTTGCTGGAAGGGCTCTGTGTTGACTCTTAATGGCCATTGGCCTTTTCACTGAGTAGAGATGTCATGCAGGGGATAGAAGTGGGGTGTCAGTTACACCCTTACTCAGCCCCTCTGGGAAATGGAAAATACCTAAAGAAAAATGTTGCAGGCCCTTTGGTATACAAATGGATACTGCATTGTGTCCCAACACTTTATAAGAAAACAGACTTGTTTCTGGTCTATTCTTCTCCTGAAACAAAGAGGATGCACATGGCAGAGCACAGAGCAAAATTTAAAAACCTAGTGTGATTTCACAGCTGGTGTCCACTTAAGCAACCCAGAAGTAATTTCCTGTTCAGCCCCTGAGAACAGGTTTAAACTTCATTTGTGCCATTCATTTCCTTCTTTAGTTCTCCCCATTCCTCTCTCAAAGGTTCCATCTCATGCCCATCCTGTACAGTTTCTTTGTTCCAGTTATCTCTACCTTCATTTTCTGTCCTTACAGATTTAGGATCCTCTTCTTTTGCCTTTCTTTCCTTCTCTTCCTTGGCAAGCATACGATAATTATAATAATTCATGATGAAGAGGAAGGTTCCTGCCAGTACCATCACAACACCACATTTAATGAACATATATTTATAGTCCCCAAAGGTATCGATAAGAGTTCCTGTAAAACATATATTTAAAAAAAAAAAAAAGAAAAAAGGAAACTTAGAGATGAAGGCAAGAATATTGTGTTTTCAGATCCTATATATAAAGAGACAGCCTTGTGGCTTTAGGATAAAATAAGACATTCTGTGGGCTTCTGATCTCTTCCACAAACACTGATTCTGCAAACACTTCACACATGTTCCACTATATATCCTGTGGGTAGTTAACTTTAACATAGGTAATACTATCAAGAATTTGTACAGTTAAGTTGGAGGGGACAGAGAACCTACATTGCAAAGTCCAGACTTTTCAGGCACACCTACTTTTTTCCATGCAGAAACTAAGTCCCCTGATCATAGAGTCTGCAGTCTTTCCACTGAGTCCAGTGATTACCTACAAGGATGTCCATTTTGCTTGGTAGTCCTCAGGCTGCTAACAAAAGTGGCAGCTTTCAGGAAGACCTTCATGAGATGGCACCTGTCCACCAGGTCTCATCTCAGGCTCTTGACAAAGATCCTCCAATTTATTCCACCACAGGTTATTCACCAGCATTAGAGGGCACCCAGCCTTTGGTTACAGCTGCCCTTTCTGTATTTATACTTGTGAACTAAAGATGAAAGGGCACTGTGTGGAACTTGAAAACATTAGTTCCAGGGAAAGCAAAGATGATGCTGTCAATGTCAGATAATTTCAATGCCAAGACAAATGTGACAGGTTCCTCTCAAAGGTTAATGCCTCTGCTACGGAGTTACAGAGTAATTGAAGGGAGACGGCTTAATTGAAATGTCAGTGTTCTCCATTATGTCAAAATGTAATGCAAATCTTACTGGGATTATGATCCTGAGCATTAATTCCCATTTACTGGTGCAACACAGACCATTCTTAACATCCTAAATCCTAATTAATGTAAGACCCACTCCTAACCTGGCCTTCACAGTACAGATAGTCCTCCTTGAAACTGGCCCATCATCCATTAGCTCTCTGACTTTTTAGAATATGTTCTCCTCCTTAAAAAGAGGAACCTTTAATTACTTCCTGACTGACCCCTAATGTTGAAAAGCTGATGATTAATTATCCCACTGCATTACACTAACAAGGGATTTTATAGCCACCAAATAGATTTCTTGCTCACAAAAATAATAATGTTTATCTGGTTTTGGTCAATGGTTCTTCCTGAATCATTCCTAGATATCTTGGTACACCATTTTCAATGCATTGTGTTTTTCATGTTACTGGTGAAACATCAACCAAGTGCTAATTGCAACAATTTTTCCATTTCTGCTAATCAGGATGACCTAGAGGTCTCCTAAATAGGTTTCAATGAGAGTTTTAATGAGCAGAGTATTGGAAAATTCAACAGTAGGACAGTCTTGCCTCTTTTCCTTTGAGAATTAGATAAAGTCATAAAACACACTGGGAACGATTTACTTAGTTCATTAAAGCAGAACCCTGCAGTAGGTTATTAAAATGCCAAAGAACCAATAAATTTGCTGCTTATTAAAATGGTGGGGGAAACCCTACAAAACTAATATTACATGGAATCATTTTAGCCTCATTAGCAGTCTCTGGTCATTAACTTAATCTTCCACACAGAAAATTATATAATTCAGAAAATGGTCATTTAAAAATTGTATTTTCTTTTGTTTATCATTAATTAAATAATGAATCTCTAAGACAGCAAGAGGAGAGCATTGCTTCTGTCACACTGTATGAGATACATGGCAATATGAAGAATTAAAAGGCTCTGCAAGATGTGTCATACAGAGCATCAGACAGATCTGAGTTTTGAATCCAGGAAAGGGGTCTAACCTGCCTTCTTTCTGTGCATTCTTTAAATTTATTGTGATAGCACCATATCAAAAGAGTTAGCAGAGTTTAACTTCTATAAGTACTGTATTTGAGCCAAATGCCAGATTCATATATGGGGTCTTCTACACATGGTGTGTTCCCCGTAGAAAAATAAGTGAGCACATGTTATAGAGGAAAAGAAGTGGAGGCTGATAAAAATCACAGGAGATGACTGCTCCCACTTGCCTTCAGGTGACTGTAAGCCCTGATGGAGGTTCAATATTGTCAGCATGGACCTTTGAGGGTCTCTGCCTTCTGATATTTCAAACCATGCTATCCAAAATAAAATCTGAACAGCCTTAAGTCTATCAGGCACACTAAGATGACTGAAATCTCTAAGTGGAAGTACTCAGAGCCTTAGAGACAAATAGCAAGGCGTAGGTTTGAGTCAACAAGAGGATTTTATAAAATTGTCATGTTTTCCTGTGTGGCTTAAACTGTGGTGGACTATGGGCTTTTGCTTCAGGAGGAGACTCCAGAAGGAGTTGTCTGAAGTTCAATGTTCTTGGTTTTGCAGGAATTTCCACTCTGCAAGTTTGGTTCAAGAGTCTGCAGGGATCAGGGACTAAAAGATCACCCTCCAAACTGTTGACTACAACTGGAGGACTACGCAAAAAGCAGTACAGCAGAAACGCTGGAGGAGATACCTAGGACCTGTCTTCTCCGTCCAGTTCCTAGTGGAAAAAATGGTGGGTGGGGAGCAGAGAAAACACATTTAGAATCACTTCTTGCAAATTTTGCTTGCAAAAGTCTAAGAATCTTCCCAGGAGAAACAGACAAAGAAAATACACCCACCTCCAATCGGTGGTCCCAGCAATATCGTGCAGCACTCTGCAATGGTGACCAAGCCAACAGCGCTTGTAAACCGGGCAGCTCCCACAAGGTCCATGAGTGTTTCAAAGAGCATGGCACAAACCATGCCGAAGGCCAAGCCAAAAAAGACAGAGTAGACGACGAGCCCCGTGTAGCCGGAAGCCAGCGGGCACAGAAGGTGGCAGGTGCCATTGAAAGCAATGGAGAAGCTGAAAAAGTATTGAATCCGTGGCCTCACCCACTTGCTGTTTGCAATGATGCCAGTAGTAGGTCGGGCAATCATATCCACAATAGCAAGGATTGAAAGGAGGAAAGCAGCTGAATATTCATCAATGCCGATGTGCTTTGCATAGGGTGCCAAAAAAACAATGGGGGCAAAAAATCCCAGGAACATGAGCACATTTCCGATCAGGTAAATTAAGAACCCTCTGTGCTTAAAGAGGGAAAAATCAAGGTACTGATTGATTTTTTCACAACAGTCCTTTCCTTCTTCCTTTTCCATTTTGTTCTCTGTGGGGATGATTGTGGGACTACTCATTTCCATGGCATCTTCAGTGACATCTTCTTTCAGAGCATCCTTCCCTTTCTCAGTCACCTTGGTTTTGACTGATGCTGTGGCTGCCCTGATGGGTCTGAAGAGAGCTCCTGCCACACAGCAGTTTAATAAAATGGCCCCAAGAATTAAAAAGCTGCCCCTCCAGCCAAAATTGTCAAAAAGGAACTGGTTGAGAGGAGCCAGTGTGCAAAGCATCACGGGGCTCCCTGCCATAGCAAGGCCATTTGCGATGGGTCTTCTCTTCAAAAAGTATTTCCCTATGATTATCACGGATGGCTGGAGATTGAGAGCAAGGCCCAATCCTAGAACACAGAAAAACAGCTAAAATACACAAAAGAAGATTTGAGACCCATTTATCCTCAGCTCATTGCTTAAGGCAAATTCATGGACAATTGGTCCACTGGTGGGTTTTTATACATGATAGTCTGGATGCAAACTTTGCTCAAGATACCCTATTCTTCATCACCCTTCTCAGCTGCTACTAATATGGTGGTGTGAGCAATTCAGGTCTGATGCAAAAGATTAAGAGGTCTGCAAGTATACAGCAAAACAGCTACTGAGGATGCTAATTACACGGGACCTGTACTAGAGTACTTCTTTTAATTAAAATTTATTTTCATTGCATTTAGATATATAAATGGTATTGTAAATCTGCACTGCTAATTCAACCAGCTTCTCTGGCACAGGTGAAATCTGAAGGCAGAGATACCAAATGTTGTCATGGTCTCAACTTCTTATAGTTCTGTTTTAGAGCACTAACAAAATAATCTCTTCTTTTCAAACATTTCTATGATGTGTAGTATTTCCTTTAAAAGTTAAAATTTCAGAACTCCATCAAAATGACATTTAAAAATTGTGCCACATATTTTCCACCCTATCATCCAGGAAAGAATGAATCACATTAGAACAAAGCAGAAATGTAATCCCTGAAGTGATTATATCAAAGAACATGAATCCTGAAAATAGGGTCATGCAGATTTTTTCTTGTTCATTAGTCTATATAATTAGTTTGTTTAACTGTGCAGTACATAATTAGGCATATTGCTTTACAGAAGAGAATTTAGAAGGTCAAGGTCCTCAAAATTAATTAAGGAACACTACCATTAGTTGCTGATAAAGTAGAACTCAACTGATGCAGCAGAATTCAACTGATGTTGAATAGCTTCAGTTAGAACAGTTTTAGAAAATTATGAAATTTTCCAAGACTAAGATTCTCTTTTGTTTTTTTTTTTTTTTTTAAATTACTTGGAAGTTTACAACATTAAAAATAATTTGAAATGGCAACATTTTAAAATTAATATTGACAGGAAACATATTCTCAGCATGACCTTTTCAGGACAGTCCAGTATTTGATAGGGCATGTCTTTGGGAAGTACAGACTGCTTATAATGCATACAGGGCCAAATTCATCCCCATAAGAGGGCGGACGTGAAGACTGCAGAGGCAAATCCCAGCCTTGGTTAGAAAACACCCTTGGTAGTGCTCAGATAAAGGAATGCATTTTTTATCACCCAAGAAGATGCAACACAGTGGATTAGAGTTTGCTTTAACTCTGCATTTCCCATGATGGCAGGTAAGGGCAGAAATTGAACCATCATTTCCACAGATCCATTTTCAGTAGGGATTGACCACATGTCATGCAGAGAAGGAAAATTAGACTGGATGCCAGCTACCCACTTAAACAATAATCAACTCAAATATTTTATTATGTGAACATTAATTTGCCAGTCAGACAAATCTAATTTAATATTACCTCATGCTCTTCCCATTAATTAAATTTGGAGAGTTTCAAATTGGCTGACTGGAATTTCAATTTACTTTAAGCTTTTGGCTGACTTTAGTTGGAAATATTTAAATCCATTTTATTCCAGTTTTCATAAACTACAGCAGCTTTTTCCATGGCTGAAATTGTTACTCAACTAACCACATTTTCTCCCCAAGGAATACAAGAGAGACGTCTACCAGTGGTGGTATATGAACAGAAGCAAGTCTGTGCCAGTAGTATCCATTGTTAGAATAAATACATCTCCCTCATATTAGAAGGAAATAAGTGGTGCTACAGAAGTGAGCTGTGTAGCTATTGATCTGGTTCTTACTTTATTAGCAAGGGAAGGTCCTACCAGGCACTTCAATGCTCAACATTAATGGTTAAGGAAAAGACTCTAGTCTCATTAGTAAATATGATTCAGTCCAGATCCCATTTTATCTCATGGCAGACCAATTGGTACAGCTTGAACTAAACTCTGACCAGTCATTATTGTCTTGTATTTCGCTTTGAAATCTGCTGCCTCTACCTAAGACTTGAAGAAGAGGTTGCCTAAACACCTACTTAATGCATCCAGGCTGGCATCTATCCAGGTCAACAGCTTGCAAACCCCATTTATTTTCGTAAGTGCTATAGGGAAACAAGTGAGGAAGAGAACATGGGTTTTACAGCATATGCAAAGTGCCTCATGCAGCCCACAGCTCGATGCCATCAAGGACAGAGCAGCTTCAGAGCTCTCTCTGACAGCAGAGCCCTGTCCCTGCTCTGCATACAAATGGCAAAAGACATAATCAAGAAAGCAGTAGAGATTGGTGTGTCTAATCCCTCCACGTTAGACAGATACTTCCTGCTCTGCTCCTCTGAAGAGGTTTCTATTAATATGCCAAAGACACGGGACTGTTACAGAGACCTCCTAATACCAACTATATCTTGTTTTTATCTCCATCCATGCAAATTACATGATCACGGTCTTTCACATCAGTCTGTTTCCTTTTCAGGCTAGTAGGAAGGAGGCTAAAAAGAGTGTGATGTTTACAGGTTGCTTTACAGTTGTTGCAAATGGCCTTTAGAGAAGTCTCTCTCCTTGTACAGTAATGTCTCAGCTGCGGGGTGAGCTGGCAGATCCATAATTGCCCTTGAATGCTTCCATGTTAGGGCTGACCAGTGACAGCACTCCAAGTATAATTAGAGGCATCAGGCATGTTAGCAGGATTACAAGCATCTTCCTTTCTCTGTCAAATTAATATTCCTTCCCCAGCACACACACTGTGCCTGGAAACGATGGGTTATTAACTAAGAACCCATCCATACAGCTGCTCTCATTCAGCAAGCAGAAGGTAAAGATGTACACAATAAAAAAACCCAGTGCTTTGCTGTGAGGAAACATTGCAGCATTTAAGACAAGGAGATATGGGGGGCAGTTTGCCCCTGCACCTTACTGCTGGCAGGAGGGTTACATGTGTGCATCAAGCACAGCTCATACTACCAGCTCTCTGGGGTGGGCAAGGGGCCAGATTTGCAAAGACATTCAGGGACCAAAAAAGAGCAGAGTCTTTATAAATCCTCAGCTTATTTGGGTTGGGCACAAAATTCCCTCCTGGCATTTTTTCAGACAAGGACCTTTAAAAATAGGAGTTGGTGCCTTCCTACAGCACTGTTCCTTGCCTCAGCCCGTCTGCCCACCAAAATGCATATCTTATTAGCAAAGCTTTTATGGTTTCCATGTGCTAACCCAGAGTTAGTCACCTTGCTTTGCTAGAGGACATTTGTTTAGAAAGGAATGATGCAAGTTTGTGCATCGATAAATATTGAATTTATCCATGGGAGACATTGGTTATTTTTATATCTCATCGCTTTGTTTCTGGGGTCTCTCACAAGGTATCTGAGAGAATTATTCATTCAGTAAAAACACTGTTTCATCTAAGTACAGAAAGACTAAGGTTTCAGACAGAGAACCCTACATGGGGATTTATTCACTACTGCACAGATTTAATAAAGCAATATTGGTGTAGGACAACAGGGTGACAAACTTTCTGTCCCAATTTACTTTGTTAGTGGCTGGTTTTATTGATTTTAAATGTTGAGCTCACACTTTTCATGTTCAGAAAGCAGCAACACTTAATGTGGCTGCAGAGAAATAGGGAACATTCATTAAAACATACACCTTGCATCCTCTACTGCCAGTTTTGAACTCATTGTGTCATGGTTTCAGCAGATGTCCTAGTTGCACTGGAATAAACATTGTCTGTACCTTAGACAAAATAATCAAACAAAAATGTTTACAATTAAGCATCTACACTCACACAGGTGGAGAACTCCAATCCATCTACCTTTAAAAGCAATAACCCATGCTCTACTGGGCCTATGCCTTCTCCTGTCTGAGTTTCCAATATGGAAATTGATGTTTCAGTACAGACAATTCAAATTGTAACTTCAATAAGGAAATAGATTTTTTCTTTTTCTCAATAGGGAGACTATTGCATATTTACAATCAACTCCAGTAGTTATTTTCAGATAAAGAACCTTCTAACCTCACAAGCAGAAAAAGGGCAAGTAAGCTAAAGCAAACCCCTGGAATCTCATTTTATGTATCTCATAGAGGGAAGATAATACATAGTAATATAGGAACACAGGTGCCTTCGTCACAGTCTCAACTTGTGTCATGCTGGGCTTTCCTTGCCCAGGGCAGAACACAGTCAACCTGTGTTCACTTCAGTGGGAGCTGAGGGCACTGATGGCCACCCTCACCATCACCTCTGGCCGAGAGCACTCCTCTGCAAAGAGCACATCCCTTGCTAAGGTCCTGCATGCGATGTTCAGACAGGAACACACCACTTAGTATAGGGTTATGCTCTTTGCTAAAGTCCATCTGGAGTGGTTAATAATTGAGGGCCCATGTCCCACCAGCTTTTTATCTCACCAGCTTCCCATTGCTTACGGATGCCATAAGCCATCAGAAGTGAACATTAAGTGCGGGTGGACTGGAGATGCTGTCTTCTTACCCGTAATGAAGCCCACGCAGATGTAGAGCTGCAGGATGCTTTTGCAGAAGGCAGCTGAGACCATCCCAATGCCACACAGCAGGCCTCCAAACATAACCACGGGTCGGCTGCCATAGCGATTTACTAAAATACTGCTAATGGGACCTGAGGAAAGAGTGCAAAAGGGTCCTTGAGGTAGATATCTTCTGACAGAAGGGCATGTTTTAACACAAAGCATATAAAACTCTGCAATGTCAGTGCCCCTGAGGTGCTGCTGACAGCTTCTAGGGTGACTTCAGGAAGAAAATGGAAAAGGAAAGAAAGATGATCCACACTGTATGGAGATGGCAGCATCTCCCATGCCACACAGTGGCTCTGTAGTCAGTGACAGCTCCTGCCCCTAGGACTTTAAAGTGTCATCAGAGAAGGCAAACGGAAATAACAAATTAGCTGAACACATGATCCCAGTGTAGGAGCTTCTTGATTTATTATGATGCTAAACCATACACACAAAGCAGTGGTTCACATTACGAGGCTGATATCATGAATACTGTTGCATTTTTAATGTCTCTATTTAATGCAGCTCCAATACTGCTGACCAGGACTGAGGCTTCAGCAGAACAGTTGTTAATTAAATCTTAATAGCAGTCTATGTAGGTAGAAACTGTTTGGGATGATGGATTAACTGGAGCTCAAAAGAACCAGTTTGGTCTTGCATTTATGTAAAGAGGTCGTTCAAGAAAATGCAAAATTATGAAAGAGGGAAACAGCTTAGCAAAGACTGTGCAGACTGAAAGGAAGCATTGAAATGTGAGGAAGGGAAACATGTCAGTAGCTTTGGGTGGAGAAGGAAAGAAGAGAGGTCTTGTATATAGTAGACTCAACCAGATGGAGGAATCACAGGATAATATATGTCAGAGGGACTTTGAAGGTCTCAGGACCAACCTCCTGCTCAAAGCAGAGCCAACTGTGAAGTTAGATCAGGCTGAGAAATCAGAATGAGAAGAGGCAAACAGAGCAGGAAAGAGTGGTCCAGAAGTCAAGCGACAACATGTAAGAAAATGATTGTTTTACTCAAAATCCTGAACCAAAATGATGCTGGAAATGAGGCAGGGGATACAAGCAACATTTAGTATCTTATCTTACCTGACTCTTTCTGGTGCTACTCAGCACACGGCACTGGTGTTTCGGAGCCTAGTGTGCCTGTTTGCTTTCATTCCTGCCCCTTTGAACAGCCCGCACCATCCACATACAGATTACTGGAAATGGGTATTTTAAGCCTACAGGCTTACTCTGAAGAGTTTGAGTGTGGGATCTACCTCACCACAGAGCCATTTGGTAGGATATTTACATTTGTGTAAATAATCTCAGCCAGAAATAGTACCAGAGCTCTTTCTAGATCATGCAATCTGTGGCACAGGAGTTGGACCCAAAAACCCCAATAACCCTTCAGCACGGCTGACAGCATCTGAACAAGTTCTCAGCTGTTATAGTGTTCAAGACTAAAAAGCAGCAGGTATGACTGGTTTAATCTAGCAAATGAAGCCTAGTGATGTAAAATACTTTTCACTAGATGTCTAAGTTTAGAACCCTCACAAATTAAATACACACAAGCACCGTCTTAACAGCCTCCCTGTAACTGCCTGATCTGTGAGCTGCTCCCATCAAATACACCATCCAATTAGAATTTCTGTGAGTGTATAATTAGGTGCAGAGTTTTTTTCTCCTAATCCTGTAACGGGATTCACATGCATGCATCCTTTTGCTTCACAGAGCACTACAGAATTCAATGAGAAGTTCTGAGGAAAGAGGCACATATGCCAGATCAGCACCATAGGAAAAGGACCTCCTTCTCCCTGAGCTTCCCCTGGTCATGGCTTGGACTCGCATCATGCTTGAGTTGATCTCAGCATGCCCTATAATTCAATAGATTGAGCCAGTGTTCCCGAGAAAGCCACCAACATATTTATCTGTGGCCTAAGGGCACGTAACTCTTTCATTTTTTAATTTTCCACATGTCCGCATTTCTCCAGAATCAATCTAATTACTTAGCTAAGAAAATGTGTTTTCAATTACCTTCTCCCACTGGAAGAGGGCTTTCACATTGGCCCTAAAACTAGAGGATGTTGTTCTATGGAGCAGAGCACTTAAAGCTTCCAAGATTCCTGATAAGGTCCCTCTCCTGCTCTGACTCAGGGCAGATCCTAGGGAGAGAATCCTGTGCTATGAGAAGTAAAACAAAATTGCTCGCATGTGTCCCACTATTTCAGCATCCGTCTTGGGAGAAGGGACTCCTGTCCACAAGCTGTTGTCTTGGCTTCACCCATTAGTAAGGATGGGTTTGGACCACGACAGATGATGAACTGGTAGAGGCTGAGGGTGGGACACATTTTACTCTGCTTCCTGGCTATGGGGACAACCTTGGTAGAGGCTGGAGCAGATGGAAACAAAAGTTTGTATTCCAGCCATTGGCTTTACATATGAGAGCATCCTTCCTGTGCCCCTGGGGCACCCTCCATGAATAGACACTGTCCTTAACTGCATCCCAACTTTCCAGCAATTACTTATTAAGCCACAAGACCGCAATTGCTCCCTGCTCTTGTTTTGTGTTGTCTCTCAGCAATGCTTTACAACAGGTCTGTGTGACCTTCAGTGAACATCCTTCATCTGCTGTAACCAGCATTATCAGTTTTACAGGGGGATAATCAGTCCCACATGTTTGCCAGGCCGGGCGGGAGAGCTGTGGTCTCAAAGGCATTATCTGCCTGGGCTGGGCCAAGCTCACAGGGAACTGTGACCAACTTCAGAAGCAACATGAGCCTTTCTCCTCTGCAGCCTGAAATCTTAAGTCCAGGCCCTGTAAGCCTGCTTTGCTAAAGGAGCACGATGTACAGGATCACAGCGCACACTCATGAGTGACAGCATTTGATCTCCACAACCAGCCTCATCCACACAGGACTGAGGGTCAGAGACCTCTAAGATACAAAGTGCAGCCAGTTAGGGGGGAAAACAGGAGCAGAGCATGCGGACTAAACTTTTCCAATCACTGGAGAATCCACAGCAAAGGCCATGATGAGCACTCAACCTGCAAAGAAAGCATCAGCAAGACCTACACTATACGAGACACCAGAGAATCCAACCCAAGGCCTCGGACAGTTGGGAAATCAAACTTCCCTGAGCTGATGCTCATTGGTTGAAGGTTTTGAAACAACCCTGAGCAGCCCTTTCAAATGCACTGAAGCAAAAGCAAAATCACATCCCCAAAATTACTTCCACTTAAGTCATTTGGACCTACAGAAACGTCCATAGGCTTTAATGCAGCAGCCGTTCAAAAGCTGTCCCATCTCCCAGCAGAAACCGGTGCACGCAATATGTCACATAGCTGTGCACACTTCAGGACACAAACCCTGCCAGTTTGGGCAGGCATATGAATTACAGACACGTAGACCTTCACCCTGCCCAGATGCCTTCAGTGATCAGCATCACATCCCACCAATCTAAATGCACCTCTCCTGCACTGCTCTGCCACATGCCACCACAGTGTATTTCTCACAGGGGGCTGATTAGCCATCAAAACATTAGATAGCTTTAACAGCAGTGTGGTGGGGAGCTTCAGAAAACGTCAAATAGCTCAAGTCAGGGCAGAGGAATTAAGGAGAGGGAACAACAAAGCCAGCACTGCAGTTGTGGGAAATAGGAAACACAATTACTGCTTTGCTTGCAGCTATTGCAAAAATTAAAAGTGTGACAGCCCCTGGAAACACTGTGGAATTGAAAAGCAGGACCTGTCATTTACCAGTTATTCAGCCAGCATGAAAAGAATAAAGATGCTGTATATTACCACACAGAAACCATTTACGGTAACAATGTGTGCAGCTTAGATCCCAAGGCACCTTCACTTGCTAATACCTGCCTGGTCAAACGTGCAGGAACCACAGGCTCCCTGTCCTGGCATCCAAACTTAATCGTTCTTCCTTCCTGCGAGCCAACGTTAGGAGAAGCTAACAGGAATCAGGGTGATTTTTGCCTCTTAATTTACAGAGTCAGGTGAGGACAGGGCAAAAGAAACAGCTGGCAAAGCTCTCAGAAAGCCACCATTTACCTGGCTTGACTTTGCAGAAGCAGCCACCAGATGCTGTCTAATCCCTGTTAAGTTATGGTAAGGAGCAAAAGCCACCTCAGCTGATGAGTGTGTCCTTGATGAATGGCTTCTCAGACACTGGAGCAGCCAGGGCTAGTGTCACCCAGCCACTCTGTCCCCACCAGCCCATCACCATTGCAATATCACAGCTTCTAATGAGGAGATTAGAAGTAAAATTTAATTACCTCCTTGCACCCCAATATATTAAAAGGACAAGGCTGCCAACATGGGGCTGGAGGCAGCCAGTGCTTTGCTGCAGAAAGGGATGACATTTCTACCCACCCAGCCTTAAGAAACAAGACAGCCTCTTCCACAACCCACCAAGTGACTTTATCCCTCCCAAAGAACTTCCATCCACAGACAACATTTATCGTCTATCACAAGGGGATGAGACAAGATAGTGGAGGACATGGAGGATGTTGAGCCTTATCCTGCTGCCAGCTTCACTCAGAGCCATGCTTGTGGCTCTGTACCTCCCCTGGCTCACAGGGCACTGCTGAGGGACATGCTCTGCAATGGAGCTGCCATCATACCCTGGGTGAGAGCAAGGACAGCCTGCTCAGAAGTGCCTCACTTTACACCCTGAGCCCTTGCAGAGCAGAGTGCACACAAAGGGGGTTCTGCCTGCAGTAAAACTCTGCAGTATGGACAGCAACAGTTTGCACCAAATATCCCCAAAAGATGCAGCTTGGATCATGGCACTGGAAGACTGATGTTATGAAAAACACTATCCTCAGCCCATATAAATCATGCTGGTTTAGTGCCTGTCCTGTCTAAAGCCTCTCTTTTCTCATACCTGTGGCAGATTTCCATTCGTCGTTAGCTGGTACATGAAAAGCCATGTCAAAGTAGCTGATCTTGGTGGCAAACAAAACACAGCAATGCACTGGTGGGAAATACAGCAAATCCTAACTCATTTGTTAGCTTGTCCAATTACTTTTCACCTTGAGTTTTGTGTTTGCAGAAGCGAAAAGGACCCTGAAGATTGTAAAACCATAGAGAAAATGCAAAATAACCTGGACTTTCCTCTCTTTTCCTCCACAAAGCCAGGCCATCATTTATTCTTGTTGAGCTGCTGAACTATGATCCAGAGAGCATCATAATGCAGAGTTGGCATTTAACAAGAAATATCAATCTAGACTGCCTTAAACTTTTGCAAGTACAACCATGCCCACAAAATAGACACCTGAATTGCCATTCTGTTTTCCTCAACAACCTTATTAAATTTTTGAGCTAAAAAACTTCTGGTGTTGGTGCAAAATACCTATGTATTTTTAACAGGGACTAAAACATTCTTTTCTCCCCTATCTCTGACTGTATGTAATATATATCCCTTATTTGTAAAGTTTGGTTTGTTTGGGGTTTTTTTTGGTTTTTTTTTTTTTAACAACAGTACTAACAGAAACAGTTTTCCTTGTTTTTGGTGGAACCTGCATTGGGTGGAATTTCTGCTGAAATATTTCTGTGCAGGGCTCTCAGAGAAGCAGCTAAGAGCTGAGACCCTGAAAGACTGACCCTGTAACCCAGAGGCCTCCATGCAACATGGGTTTTTTTCCAGGTTTCACAAAACTGACCTTCTGACAGTGTAAAGTGGCACAGAGCCACTACAAATGTCATATTTGTACTGGTAATACCATCTGATGGCCATTCAGGTGATAAAATAGCAACAGTGTAAAAGAATCCACTGCATGGACCCCAGTGCTGGCAGATTTGGGACCACCAGTGCCCTCACTGCTGAGGCTGCAACATGCAGATCAGCTTTTCCCATTTTTCCGCAGTGACAAGTGGCTCTAAAGAGCTGTCACTACACAGGGACATTGGTCAGCACCAAACGAAGTGCCCAGGTAGTTAATATTTTCCAAATTGCTGTGAACATGCAGATAATACTAAGGAACTCAGCATAACATGACTGGCATTGACTATGTGGAGTCACTGGGGACGAAAGAAGGAGCAGAGAGTACTCAGCTGGGGGGAAAGTGGGGGGGAAATCATTTATACTAATAAAACAAAGTCTATTATTACACTAGTAGTAAAACAACAACAGAAGCAGGTCTGCAATTTCCTCAGTAATAATCTCATTCCCTTGGTAGAATAACAACACTGCCTTTGGCCTTGTAATTTATCCACCATGTACCAGCCCGTTGTAACAGAGCAACCTCTTCATTACCCCTCAAATGAAAGCAAGTGCCCTTGTGTTATTAACACACTGCCAGGATCCACCAACCTCTGGAGGTGGAGGAGATTGGCATCAGAAATCAACACCTGGTAATGATGCACAGCCCAAAGGGGAGGTGGCCTGAAGAAAACACAGGACACAGTTGCAAAGGCAGGGAGAAAGGGATGGAGGGGTTAAAACCTGCAGCCTTTCAGTCTTTTGCCTTGTTAGAAGTCCCAGGGTCCAAGGCCCGGATGGCTCATGCTCCTAGGTGTTTGTGACAAGGGCTTGGCAAAATGCTGCTCACCAGCTGACAACCAGTAACTGATCCCTGCACGTGCCTGCTCCAGTCACCAGAGAACTGGTGGTATCTGGTGGTGTGATACAGGGTATTGTCAGTCTCAGCTGCTTGGTTCAGTATTGCACCCAAGATGACTGAGGAACCCACACAGAACCAGTGCTTCCTCAGGCAGTGCTGCTGGAGACAGGTTGGCCGTGCACTCTCATGCTGGAGGACAAGCAGCAGTGAGCAAATGCCCCAGGTGACAGCCATGATATCAAACACCCCTCTGCCAAACCCCAAAGAGCAGCTTCCAAAGACCTGTGTACCCCTAAACCACACTAATGTCTTCTGTTAGTATTACTCTGCACTGCAAATATTCATTTTTAATCAGGGAGGCTGAAGTCCAGCATGTGCAATAGCAGCTCCAACAGCTAACCAGCCACCAGGATGCCTCTCTTTCTTCCTTGCAGGTGAGGAAAATGGTCTGTACATTAAAGGGGGCAATGGCTGCAGTTTCAGCACAACTCCTGTGAGATGCATAAGCCAAGCACAGGAGAGACTGCTGGGACACAAGTTAGTCATCAAACTGGGAGGTCCAGGGTCTTTGGTGCGGGGTCTCCCTGGCAGGACTGGGACCATACCTAGCTGAGAAGACAGTGGGTGTAATGATCTGGTGCAGAAACCAAGCTGCAGCAGGCCTCCCTCCCCTGCACACACCAGGCACATCCTCAGGAAGCCAGGGACCCTGACCTCCCATCAGAAATACAAGCATTTGCCACAGCAGCATTCTGATGTTGAAAAAAAGAAGAAAAGCCCAGCAGATGAGGCCCAGGCTTCAGAAAGACAAAGCGTCCTCTTCCTTATCCAGCAATCTTATCTGATCAGTGTTTCGGCATTTCAATTTCCAAATGACACAGCTGACACGCGCTGCTCCTGTGGTGCACAGAGCAGCCACAGGCCAATGGCTCCAAAATTGGGGCTGGAGCCAAGGTCCTTCGTGTCACTTCACATTTAGGCAATTAAATAACCGCTCCTGCAAGGAGATGGCATCGCAGGTGCCGAGCACACAGCTGCCTGCGCTCGGTGTTTTCCCCAGGCTGTTGGTTTGGATCTCACCCACACAGCAGATCACAGCCACTGACCTTCAGAAGGTCACAGCTTCACATTTTTTTCATTTCTTTCCAATGATTTTTTTAGCTAACCTTTTGCTTGGTAGGACCACAGACTTTTATCCCTTCCATCATTTCAAGCCCAGATGCAAAATATGAATTCTCTTTGTGACTGAAACACCTATTCCCCAAGACCAGCAGCCCTTTGTTAGTGGTCTTAACACACTGCTCTAGGAACAAATCAGTCCCTACTTGGGCAGAGGTTCCTACTCCTGGAAGCCCTACATAATTTGACCAAGAGACTAGTTAGGCTGGAGAGCCATCCGGGGGCAGAAAAGCTGCAATGCTGCAGGAGAGGTTGGCACCAGCACTCTCGCACTTCTCCTGATGGCAGTGCAGAAAACACACTCTGTACTGGCCAGAGCTTTCACATCTTTGAACTTCACTTCCAGTAGTGGATTATAACTTACTCCTGGGTTTAACACCTGTCTGGAAAGCATTAACAACCCCCTAACCAAAACTCCTCACTTTCTTCTTCCTAGTTCTTATTAATCTCAGTTTTTATTAAGTTTATCATATCTCTATTACAGCTGCCTGGTGACCTTGCTAGCTCCACTGAAGGGCGAAATGATGAAGCTTTGTGACCAAGTCCACAAACACAGAAATATTTCACCTGAACCTATAGTGCCATTATCGCTCTTAAGTAGAACAGGGCTATTTAAAAAAATAAAAAATATAAGCACATATGTGGTGACCTTGCAGGGCTTGAGTGCTCGCTCAGAGTCAGGAGAAGTATATGAATCTGCAGCACCATCCATTACAGAAATCAACTCATTCCTCACATGACTTTCTTAAAATCCATGATCATAATGGTGCTGCTACCCTGAGGATTGCCCCAGCATGAGAAGAGTTCTTATTTCAATGACACAGGGCTGGTAATTGACTCTTGGTGAGACTCTAAGAGGTGGTGAGGATAAGGAAAAGGATGAAGTCCAGCACTGGGCAGCTGAGCTGTGGGTATGAGGGAGAACATGCCTGGGCTTGTGCCATGATAGTGGGATGTTGGATATCCACTATGGATAAACAGGAGTATTCCTTTTGTTTCAGCCTACGCAAAATACCCAGGTGGAAAAGCACACACCTAGGGAAACTCGAGCAAAAGCCCTACTTGAAAATTTTTGTTGAACCAATGTTGTAAGCACGTAAGTAGAGAGAGCTGACACATGATGCATTACTGTGAATATCACCTCCCCTCCTCTGCCTTTCCTCTCTCGTTGTCCTTGCTCAGCACTAAGGGCTGATGAGGAGGTGCTCATGTCCTTTTGGACACCCTCAGGTAACTGAGGCATCCCACAGGGTGGTCAGACACAACACAGGACCCAGAGGTCACAGGTGCTGAATCTCCTGGGAAGATCCAGATCTGCACTGCATGCGTATGGGCTGAGCATCGCTGAAGGCAAACCATGCCCAGGTACTGACTCTTTCATTCCTCTGCTAAGCCCACATTATAGAAAATGATGAGAAGCCCATAGTGCAAGCACCCAAGCGTAACGCACAATGATAACCTCCTTGCTGCTCAGGAGCAAAGCTGCTCATGTGGGAACTCACAGACTCAGGGCTGTGGGTTTCTTAAAGAACACAAAAAAGCCCCAGCACATGTTATGGCAGCTCATTTCTTAGAAGCAGGGGATGAAAACAGCAGCAACAGCACGTGAGCACAGTATCTGCAAAAGGACTTGTGCCTTGAAGAGATTATTTTTTAAAAGGCAGGTTGGATGGGGCTTTGAACAACCCGGTCTAATGGGAGGTGCCCCTGTCCATGGCAGGGGGCTTGGAACTAGATGATCTTTAAGGTCCAACCCAAGCCATTCTGTGGTTCTGTGATAAACCAGACAACAGGACCATAGGATGCTCCACACAGTGACCTGCTCTCATGCAAGCAGCTCTCTTCCCCACAGTTAAATAAAAAGCCCCACACCTCTCTTCCCGTGCCTCAATTTCCCCTTTTATTGCTGTGGTACTTCACAACTATTTGCAAGTGCTTGGGATGGGTGGAGAGCCCTGGGTCAGGTTTTCTGAAGGCAGAGAAGGTTTTGATGACTTTTGGACCAGACTAGAAGAGAACATTGGCAGTTTTGATTAAGTTAAAAACTGGAGAATCAAACTCATTATTAATATAGCTTTAAGCCACTGCATGTTGTAAAGGTGCTTTCTAAACCTGTCACTGCAATTTATCATGCTAGCAGTGTAATAAAATACAGCTATAAAATTTTGGATTAAATGTTCAAGGTCAATGGTCGACTTTCAACTTCCCAATCTCTTCCTTGCTGCTTTAGCAGATGCTCTATTAAAGCAGTTACAAGCTCTGGGAGAGAGTTTCTTTGGAGAAAAGACTCAGTTGTGGAGCACCTCCAGAATTAGATCTTCAGACATTTAATCCAATTACAAAAGAATAAATAACAAGAGTAATAAACACTGGCTGGCTTCAGGATAAGGCTTTTACTTCGGAAATGTTCCCATTTTTCTTGTGTTTGCAAAAGGTGGCTCTCAGCTTCTGTCTTTGCAAAATAGACAGAAGGTAATTCCCTTATTTTAATAGAAATTTGGATGTGTTAAGAACAGCTCCTTGGAGATTTTGGGGGGGGGAGTATTACAGCAGCATATAACAAGACTGAGACCAAAACTCTGCTGTACTAGATACTGAATAAAAACAATGTGTGGTCTTTATGCAACTCTGTTTTTTATGTGTTAAGGGTCAACAGAAGCAGCACATATTTACATCTGCAAACTGTATACAAACATGAGCAAGGCTTGGCTGCACAGCTGTTGCAAGAAAAAAAAGAGTGAGATTCCTCAAAATGAGTTAAAAAGAAGGTCAGATGTCTCCTGCTCTAGCCCCAGATATTCAAGCTTAGGTGAAATAACTCTTTCAGGATCTGATCTCTGAGTTTCACTCAGATGACTTCTCTTGCTTCATCACAATGACAAAAGGAACATTTTGGCTACATACTCATCACCAAAAAAAAAACCCACCCTAAAAAAAAAAAAAAAGCCCAAAAAACCCACAATCAAACAAACAACACCACCACAAAAACCAAACCAAAACCAAAACCAAACCAAACAAACAAAAAACCAACCAAACAGACAAAAAACCAGCAACAAACAAAACCACCAAAACCAACCCCCCAAAAAAACCCCAATTGAAGATGTAGATACTGTCCTAGGTTTTAAGTTATTCTCTCTCTTCTGGCACATGTGCCAGAAAGCTGGCTCATTGTTCAAGCTCTAACAGTTGGCCATAATAAAAGTCATTACTTCTTCCCACAATCCTTACCTCTCTTATAGCCCTAGAGAAGACTGTAACAGCTACAAGAATATTGCTGCTGTTAACTTAGTGGCATCAGTATTTCTTATTTTTAGAATGTTTGGCTGCTTCCCCTTTTGCTGAATAGGGCAACTAAATTACTAGCAAATTAATATTGCTTATCTTTTCTTTCCTGGGAGCTCAGCTGCCTCCTGCTTTCTCTGGGTAATGGTTATTTCTGGGGACTCATTTGTGGCCCAGCTTGAAATGCGTCACCTTTAAAAGTGGGAGAAGGGCAGCTCAGTTTGGTACTGTGAACACGACATGGGCACATGGCACAAATCAGAAGGTGTGAGGGCCAAAGGATTTTGGGTTTGCAGTTACATTATTTAAAATTGTCTTCCTGAACATAACCTACCCCTATACATGAGGCAACACCTTAAGAACCTTGAACTTGTGCTGGCATAGCAAATTCCAAGGAGGCAGTTTACAAAAGGAGACCCTGTGAGAGCATGCACAGCACAACGGGTGCCCTGTGATGCTCCACATTTTGGCAACATTGGCATGTTCATGTCAGCCCCAGAGCCTGAGACATGGGAGCTGAGGTACAGCTGAAAACACCTTTAGGGAAGGATGATGGCATCTCTCCTGGTTCACTATGGACACATCCTGGGTCCTTTTCTTTCCACCCATCAAATGCTGTGCTCTGTAGTATTTTTCTCATTGGGGGTAAGGAATGAGCTCTTTGCCCATGACAAAAAAAGGAAAAACAAACCAAACCAAAAACCCAAACCAAACCAAAACAACAACAACAACAACCCTACACAACCCCAAACCATGGCAAAACAGAAACTTATTTGCAAAACAGAAAAACCTTCTTTATCAGATTGATAGGGTTTCACCCTGCAGGATTTGGTCAGAGAAAAGCAGTGTTCCCTTGTGCTCCTCACTCACAAACCTCCCAGCTTGCCCTCTGCAACTGGAAATGTGGAATTGCTGAGCATGAACACTGGCAAGAACTACAAATACCCTATCATAAAGTCCAGGCTATCCACTTTACTGCACACTAATCTGTTTTACTACTTGTATTATAGTGACAGAATTGTTTTCTGCAACCTAGTTCAGATTAAGAAACTGGGGGATAAGACACATTAAAACTTCTGCAATATATATTGTCAGAACCTCGGCTGGTGTAAAACAGCTTCCTGGGGGATTGAGCAAAAAGTGAAGGGCAGTAACAGTGACGGCTGCTGATTTTTCAGTCTTAGTCTGAAAAACTGGCACTGCTCTGGTGCTACAAGACAAAGCCTCAGGTGGTCATTGTAAATCTGCATCCATGCTGTCAAAGTCAACAGAGCTACTCCACTGGAGATTTGGGTTAGTTCATGTGAGCATTTTTGGAAAATAGGCTTCATTTGCATTATTTATGAAATGTAAACACGAGCTCTGTTACACAGTAAGCAGCAGAGCCTAAACACAAGTCCCCACACCAGTGAGCACGCCAAGGAAATGAGGGACTGTCTCCTGAGAATGTTTGCAAACAAAAGCTGTTGTCAGTGAGAGCATCAGACACTCTGTGCCCTGCCAAGGTGCTGGATGGCACAGCTGACCCGAGCTCCTGGGTATGGAGGGAGCCAAGGCAGCTGTCTGGGTCAGTCCTCATGGGGCACAACCCCCAGAGACATGGCCAAACACTGGCAAGGGGACAGCAATGCTACAGCCTTTCCCTGAAGCCAACTGAGGGAACAGTGGAGACTACACATTCCTGAGGAAAACTTTTGATCTATGTGGCCACCTTCCAAATCATGGGAATTTACTGCTGCTGGAGCAGGGGGAAAGGGTGGAGGTGAGGCATGTTTGGGTCTTTCCTTTCATGATGCCCACACCTGACACCAGCAAATACACCACTTGGCCCCTCCAGCCCCCAGAACACAGGACCTGACACCTCACATAGGAGATGCTCCATGTACCTACCCAGTGTGGTTTCTGCGTGGTTGTAGCCCACCTACCCCTGCACCTCCATGCAGGCCGTGACAGTTCTGTCTCACCACTGATTTGGGAAAGGAAGGGAAGGAATGGATGAGCCATGGCTATAAATACCTGGTTTAGTAACTCTACTAGTTGCTCAGGACCATGTTGAAAGTTTACTTTGGCATTTCTAGAATTTCTTTTTTTTTTTCAGAAAAGATAAGCAAAAATCCAGTGTTAAACAAGTTTCTAGTTGTTCAGCAAAGTAAATCAAGTTTTGCCACACTGGCATCCTAACAGCTCTAACAGGTACTGCAGCAGAGCAAGACTTTGGCAGCTCACAGGCACCAGTATCCTGCTCCTTTAATGAGAATTTCCAAATCACTGAAGTTGTTCATAAGTCAAACTCTCTCCGGCATTAAATGCCCAGTCAATCAGATTATATGTGTTAAATATGCTCCAGGGTATGTGTGTTTCCTTTGCTCCATGTTCTGCAAAGTCCCAGCACGGCCCCGTCTACAGCCATTGAGTGACTCAGCTCTCAGCCTGGATCGCTGCAGAGAGAGGGATGATCAAACAACCATAAATCTTATTCAAGAGCAGAGCCCAGGAGGGGAGGACTATTAAATGAGCATAACTCTGAGCAACTGCAAGGCAAGTGGGAAAGGCACAAAGGCACTATCACCTGCAATTAAGCCTAACGGTGCCCAGTTGTATCATCCCCTGTATTACTGTACAACAGCATAAGGGGCGGTAAAGTTGAAGTTCCTTGCAAAAAGGCAGGAGATGCTCTATTAATTGGATAAAAGTTCACTACAACATCCTGGGTGCAGAGCACATGACACTAGCTTGAACACTTGGAGAGAAGGACGACAAGGTCTGTTGGAAAGTCTGCAGATGGGAAAAGGCAGAGGCAATCAGAGCAGAATTTCACCAGCTTCAGCGTCAGCTTATTGGCTGTGACCTGCACCCTGAGAAGCTCAAGCCCCTATCTACACTTCTGTGAGCAACCTCTCTTCCATACCAGTGGGTGAGAGGACACATTTTTATTGGAAGACAATAAAACATCTTGCCAGCAGAGCTAGCAATAACCCACAGAGGCAGCCAGGGAGCCCCCAGCCTACCGGTAAGTGCTTTGGAGTATTTATTGCAGTGTAATGTGACAGGCGATGGGATACTGTGTCAGCATGTGGCAGTCTGTGGAAGGGACATGATTTTTGGGCCCATTCCATCAAGGTACTCCCTCATCCTATGACAGAGCAGGGTTTCCCACTGCTACACTGGGGATGATGGTGGTTGAAATCATAAGATCAGCATCATGGTGTCTTGAGTCCCAGCTAACATCTACCCAGGACTGAGTGCAATGGAAGAAGCAGCATTTCCCCAGGAAGACAGCTTACACTGTATGATGCCCTGAGCTACTGGGAAGACAGGAAAAATTGTGTTAGGGACTCAGCTGTCTGGGAGAGCAAAAATCGCTGCTCTCCATGGGACATATTTAGCACACTCACCTATACTAAAACTCCAACCGCAGCCTTACCAACAAGTGATGTCCTAATTTTAGTACCAGACCATGAGATTTACAGCAGCCTCCACTCACTCGCACAATTTCCCTAACAAATATTAGTCAGTTCTTTTTGACTTCCAAACTAGGCAGCTTCCCAGACACTCATCTGTAGGCAACTGAACATGTCAAAGGTGTGTGCTGCCTATTTTTCCTTTTTTTCCAACCTGACTCCTTCAGAGACATTCCACAAAATTTACACCAGTGCTTTAAAACAGCATTTAAATAGCATCCAAATGACAAGTGATCCTTTCACCTGCCTCCTCACAGCAGTGGTTCGCTCCCCCACTGCAACCCTCTTGTTCCTGTTCACTCTATACAGATCCCAGCTGTTTTCACTGCAGACTTGTGCATTTATATTGCTGGGGCTGAGGCAAAAGTTCTTTCCTCTGAACTTAATAACAAGCCTCAGTGAAAATCTATCCCAAAACTGTAGCTCTCCTGAGGGCTCAAGCTCAGCATCCCATCAAGAAAGCCAAGGAGGTGGCCTGGGACAATGGTGTGCTGGCTTAAGCAGAGGATTTCTCTTTCTAAATCGCTGCTTGGGTTTTGCCCTCAAAATGCTGCATTTGTGGGTTCTCAGATGGGATCTCAGTCCTTGAAGAGCTGCCTCTGTGGGACTGAGCCTTTGCAGTGGGTTATAGTAAAGTGGATCAGGATAGGCTCTGATTCAAGCATCACTTCCACTTTATAAACCTTTACAAAGCATCTTTACTTCTATTACCAACTGCAGTCTCCAAAAAGCACTACAGTGCATTATTAGGAAAAAAAAAAAAAAATCCCTTTGTAATAACAATGAATATTTTCAGAAGTGCTTTAATAGCCAGGATAAATATTGATGTTTCCTGCAATTACAGAGCAGTGCTCCTGTCTACCTCCCATTGCAGATTTAATCAAAGGCAGCACAAGTTTTTCATTGAATTATGAAAGTGGTATCAAAATCATAAAAGAGGAGCAAAGTTATATGCACTGCTTTCTGACTGACAAGAATGATTGACTGTGGCAATTCCACTTCTGTAATTATAAGCTGCTACAATAAACAAGCAGCTATTTTATTTATTGCTCTACTCCACGTTCACCTTTGGCTGAAACCCAGACCCAGCTGTTTCACACCAGTCTATTCTCAGGGCTTTTTCACTGGTGCCCACAGAAAGCTTTCATGGTTAATCTTATGATTTCAGGGTAGGAGACCACCACTGCTGCCCTCGGCAACATGCCAGGTCCAGGCCATTCTGCTACCTCACAGCCTCTCTGGTGCCAAGTTACCGACTTGTGTCAAAGCCAGACAAAAGGATGCCAGTGTCTGTTCAAAACAGCTCACTCATCCCTACGCCACTCAGATACAAGGAACAGCCTTGTGGCAGCTGGTGCTGCCTGCCACTGGGGGAGTAGGGTACTGTGTGACAGGGCCAAGGCCACATTTTGTTCATGGTGTCAGAGAAAGCCCCCCAGCACAGCTCACAGCTGGCAGTGTGGCCAGGGAAGGGGATGCAGCAATGGGATACATCCTGCAGCTCAGCCTCTAGTGTGCAGAGGATAGGACACTGCTTTATAAAGGCTTCTGCACCTGTATTAGTGAAATGAGCCCTATTTTGAAAAGCATCAAAGGTGCTGCAAACCTAGCTAGAAATAAAGGGGATGTCAGCACCAAACTGGTCAAAGACAGTATTTTCAAAGGCATTTGGAGTCCCTCACAGGCCCAAAAGGCACCCAAAGGTGTCAAAAAACACCTTCGCCCACTGAACCCAGTGACAAATTTGAAAGGCACCAGGTCTGTTTCAAAAATCCAAACCCAAACATCAACAATTTACCTTTGAAAAACTGCCTCTTGGCCCCTTTAGGCTCCACATTTGACTTGTTTCCTAAACAACACTGGAAGCACAATCAGAAAATAAACTTGCAGGTAGTGCCCATGCAGATGGCCACTGGCCTGGAGCAGAGATTTCTGGCTTAGTCCTGCTTGTACAAAACATTGCACCACAGGGGCTGGTTCAGGTTTACTCACCGGCACCGTACGTCGTGGCCAACATGATGGAAGAGACCCACGCAATCTCGCTATAGGAGGTGTCAAAGAAATCCTGGATTTCTTTGAAGAAGATGGCTAAGCCTTTGGGGAAGGCGTATGCAAAGCCAACAGAAATGAACGCGCCAAAGACCACCACCCAGCCCCATCCACCATCCGGCGGGCCAGGGGCTCGCCCCACGTTTACGGGAGGTGGCATGGCCAGTGCCAGTGGGAGCCCAGTGCTCCTCGGGAAGCCCTGAAACACAAAGTGCAAAGGCTCAGAGTCAGATGCTGCTCCCCCAAACCCGCCCCCGCCCTCCCCGGCAGCAGTGACGAAGTGCAAAGGTGTGGAGTCAGTCCCAGAGTTGCTGCTCCCCCAGCGCCCCTGGCTGCAGCGACTGCATCACCCCAACGCAGCTCCAGTCTAGGTAGTTATTTCTAATAGATTTCTAACTTTATTTCTAATAAATAACTAGATTGGAGCGTCCCACTCCTGCCGTCTTCTATTGCCATTTAACACAAAGAATATCAGCGATATGTAACTGCCTCCTGTAGCGGGGCTGGGGAGGGAGAGCGGGACGGTGCCCGAAATGCCCCGTGGAGGCGAGTAAGGTGAGAGCCGGCAGCCCCGACAGGGTGCGCGACTCATGGCCACCCACCCGTGTCCCCCCGACCCCCTTCTACAAGGCGGGCTGGGCGGCAGCACCCCCGGCCACGCGTGGGACCCGCCAGGGCAGCACCCACCTGCGGGAGCGCGGACCCGGCGCGGGCACTGACCCCCCCCCGCCGCTGCCGGGCCGGGGCGGGGGGGGCGAACCGCCCGCACCGCCCCGCACGGGACCGGCCCTCCCCGGTCCGGCTCCCACCACGCCCCGGCCACCCGAGACACGGACCAAATGTCTTCCAGGATTTACCTGCCTTTCTGCTTTTCCCTCTCCCCACTTGTCTTTCCTCACCGCCCCCCCACCCCGCCAGCTGATGCATTGCGGGGGGGAGGGGGGCGCAGCAGCAGCACCCAGCTACCCCGCGGGCGTTAATTAAACCATCGTCAGTTATTTAAATGGAAATTATTTTTTATTCCCCTGCGTTTCCATCAGCATTGCAGGTCTTTTCTCCTCCTTCCAACGCTGCAGGCTGCTCCCCTCTCCCTGTACCACCACATCACTGTCAATTTGTGCAGTTGTCCACCAGCTGGTTAAGTTCACCCATTCACTGTATATTCTAGTTTTTATATTGAAGTCTGTTTAGGGAAATGTCAGTAGTATTTGCTCTCACTGGAAAGTCTCAGTTTTGCTACCAGACGTGCATCTTGCTCACCCTTGTCTCTCCCTGGCTTAAGTAACAGCCCTTGGAGGGCTCCAAGATCACCACGTCTTGGAGGAATTCAGCCACATGCCCTTCACAGCCCCAGTTTTGGGGAAATTCCTATGGAGGTGTCAGTGCCCTGTTGCTTTTGAGTTTTGCCTCCAGGATCCTGGGACCAGGAGACCTTTTCCCTTCCTGTTTAGCCATGAAGACTGGAGTTTGATTTGGGCAGATTTTACAAATCATTTTGGTAAAAGACAGTTTGCCTGCAAATCGGCTACACTACCTGCATGGAAAATAGGGCCCTTACTTCCCAGTTCCCCTAAGCAGAGCTTCCATTCCTCCTTGACTCCTCTTTATGTTAAGACTCAGAGAGTCATAGAAATGTCTGGGTTGGAAGGGACCTCTAGAGGTCATCTAGTCCAACCCTCCTGCTGAGAGCTCGGACCAAGTCTTCCTAATCTCCTGTAAAGCTGTCAAAAAAGACAACATAATACTTAAAAATAAGCCACACTAGGTATGTGGAAATCAGCTGGTTTTAAAATCTCCATTTGACCACTGCTGTGGGTCACATTTTTCTTTACCGCTCTTCTTCTTGAGCCAAATGGCACCCGTGAGGCGGTTGTAGGAGGCAGTGGGCTCTCTCCATCCTGCTCTGCCTGTGACAGGAGGTCCCCTGTCTGCCTGCACCTTCTGCATGGGGATGCCATGAGCCCTTCCCACATTGTCCAGGAAAGAGCAAATCCCTGCGCTCACAATGGGCTTCATAAGGTTTCCACTGTCCCATCTCCTGGGCCTGTACACAGCTCCTTCTTCTCCAAGGAATGAGGAGATAAAGCTTGATGCTCTGGGCTGCTGTTTCTTCTCTAATTTTGAATTAACAATGTGATTTTAAGAGCGACACCACTTTCCATTCAGGTACAAATCTGTCAATCTCTAATGAAATGAAGAGCTCCCCTACTCCCTATTTCCACCCTCCCTCCAACACTCCGTGGAACAGACCTTGTGTTACTGTAAATCCCATACACGACTAAGCAATAATGGAGAGGAAGAAAAAAATCATCACCTTGTTCAGTAATTTTCTTGGCGCAGTTAATCTAGAACTTTAAAGATCTCCTTGCAACATGTCTGCAAGATGGTTTATTACTACTATTTCTTTCTTCCTATAAAACCGAGTACACTTAAAACAACCAAGGCCTTTACTCTCATGTGTGGGGTCACAGTGTGATCACCTGCAGAGTTCTGTTTTGGTACAGCCCAGAACCACTTTATGAGCTGTATAAGGATACCTACTTTTACTGCATCACTTCTACCAATGTACAGCCCTGCACGCAGGAAGGCACAGGGCACAACAGCGGGCAGTCTGCCATTGCAGGAGACAAAGTCTCTTCAGTATGAAAACCCCATCTGCAGCTGAACAAGGGGATGGCCAAGGAGACAGGGCTGGTTTCCTCCATTTTCCTGCAGAGGGATGAGGGTTTGGGTTAGGGGAGTTTTTCTAATAAATGGGAGTGAAGTTTGTTTCAGCAGCTGGTTTCTGTGTTCTGCCAAAAATAAAAAGCTAGACCAAGTCTAAGTATTGAGAGATTGAACTTGGGCACATCTTAGTAGCAGTGTGGAAGGTGAGGAGGGCAGATGGAAACGCCTGGGTGCAGAGGGATGAGGAAGCAGGTACAACTGCAGCCATGATCTCAGCTGGAAGATGGGAGTTTCCATCTGCAGAAATACTAAATTTGGTCTCATGTTAAAGAATGTTCTCTGCAGAAAACCCTGACATGACACCTTCTGGGTAAAAGTTGGCGCAAACTTGTGGTAAACTCAAGACTGAAGCAGGAAAACAGTTGCATCAGGAGCAAAAAAATATATTTCTAAAGATGTCTGAAAACAATTAGTCTTTGTCCTCATCTCGCTGCTCTGAAAAGATGCTCACAAGCAAAGCACAGCGGCCTGCAGGCAGAATGGGGGACTGACATAGAAATGCTGGCCTCACTAGGTTAAAAAGGACTTCATAGCATTTTGGGGAGACTTAGGCTCATCTCACAGTAGCTGCTTACGTGAGTTCTCCCCCTGCATTTTGGGAGCACAGGCTCCCCCCTGGGCCAGGCTCTGCTTATTCATCCACAGACAGTAGACGCTTCCTGGAGGGCAGGTTTTTAATTTGCTGGCAAGCAGCAACAAAATTAATTAAAATTGCAAAATACCTTTTGAAATGATTCATTTCTCTATCGCAGTCCTCCATGTGAATAAGTGACTGTTATTGTCTTCCCAGCACTCCACTCCAGAGCTGTAGAAAGGAGAGGCAAAGAGGGAAAAGGGGCCAGGAGCGAGGCAGAACCTGAAATTCTTCCTCTCTTCCTAAAAAGGCCCATTTTCCAACCTTTGCAAAGCTTTCTTTGACAGTTCCTATAGATATTTTAAGTCATGATTTTTAAATCAAATGAACTGACATCCTTCACTTATTGAAGGCTAAGACTTGATGAATAATATTTTAAATCGTAGAACAGTTTGGGTTGGAAGGGACCTTAGTCATCTAGTTCTGACCCCCCTGCCATGGTCAGGGACACTTCCCACTAGACCAGGTTGCTCAAAACCCCATCCAGCCTGGCCTTGAACACTTCCAGGGATGGGGCATCCACAATGTCTCTGGACATACTGTCCCAGTGCCTCACCATCCTCATAGTGAAGAATGTAAGGCCACAAAACAAAGTTGATAACTTGAGTGTTTTTTCTTTTCCCAAAAAAAACCAAACAAACCCACCAACCAAAAACCCACCCTGGACTCCCCTGAGAATGGAAAGCATTTCTATTTATTGTCAGTGGACCACTTTCGTATTTGCAAATAATTTTGTTCGAGGGTTTTTACACAAGGTATTTTATTGCAGTTGACGATAGGAACAATTCTATAACCCCAAGAGTGTTTTTTCCTCCATTGAGTCTCTGAAAGTCAGTTAAAGGCTTTAGAAATTGCTTCCACGTTTAAAAAAAAAAAAAAAAAAAAAATCAATCCATATCCAGCTCTATTGCATGAAACCAGCACCAAGTACGTGAGCACCTAAAGAAGTAACTGCACTACTTTAAAGCACCTGTGATTCTCGCTGCCATGGCATACGTGTGTTTCTCAAAGCTATTTGGTTGTCACTTTCCCTTTGGTCATAAAAAGCATCAGCAATGAAATCCAATCCATAACCACCGTTTAAATGGAGCTTCTGAATTAAGGAATGAGATTATAAGCAGCAACTGTCTCCAAGAATGAAGGAAGGGCTGGACCCTGTGGCCCAGGATGCAATACTGTTATTTTCCTCCATGCAATCTGTCTTAGGAGAGAGGGATCCAAGTCCTCTGAAAATAGGTACACACATTTCTGTTCCTAATAATATTCTTAACTTTTTCTGAGGGATCGATCCATACTTATATAGATTATTGCTTGGTGTTATAAATGAGGAGTCAATGCAATGCAGTTTTAGCAGCGTTTTACTATGGGCAATAAAAGGCGAGTAAACAGCGCTGGGTGCGCGGGGAGCATTCTCTCTCCACCAACACGCACACACAATTATCTTGTTACATCCTCTTTTATCGTGCTAAGCTAATACATAATCATGACTTTTCTGAGAAGGGGAGGGGATATTATAATTTGTTCCTGGAATAGGCATTCCTCTTCTGGCGCAAGTGTGTTAGACCTCGAGGACCCCCCTGGTGGTCATCAGGGATGAAGTTAGATGTCTTCCTCACCTGCCCTCGGCTTTACCCTGGAGGTTGTTTCACTCTTTCTTCCTTATATGACTTCTTGGCATAGCAAAGCTTGATTACACCGTTTCAGATTATTTTAACCGTGTACGTTTGTTTTGTCACGACTAACTGTCCCCAGTTCCTGTTTATTACCTTGTAATTTTCCCCTGTTCAGAGCTATACATAACCTACTGTCATGTCTTTTAGTACGAATTGATATCCCATCTATCACACTTGGGAAAATGTTTGAATTCAGAAAAATTCCTGGCTCTGGACCAACCAGATGTAAACATGAAACGCAAGTCTGGAAACAGATCAATAGGTCCCTGCCTGGTGAGTGCAGAATTACCCTTAGCCCCTAGCACTCTCCTCACTGCTGAGCGTGATCAGGCTGATACAACACATTCCTCAATGTTTAGCCACAAGACCTTCAGCATTCGGGGATTTACCACTAATATTTTCATGCCTGAGGTTTTAATTAAAGGGAACTTAACTCTGCCCAGTGGCTCCCTATGTGCTGAGCAGCAGGAGGGATGTGGGTAGCACCCCACCAACGCAGCACCCACACGTGCTCCAAGTGGGGCATATGGATTGGATCAAGCACAGTCACTTCTCATCCCTTGACATCCCTAAGGGGTATTTTCACGGAGACCTTTATTTTCCATGCACTCTCTTTGCTGCTGTGTGAGATGCTCTGCTGCAGACAGAGCCATCAGCCCTACATGTTCCTGTGTCTGGTAATGGGGTGACACAACGTGGAGCTAAGGGATGTCAGTGCTGGCACTGCTTGAAACCACCTGGGATCCTGGCAGAGCTTCGTGGCTCTGCTTTCCACCAAGTAGTATTTTACAAGGGGGTCAAGGAGAGGTCAAAGCAGAAAGTTATGAAACATCAAATTTGCTTTTTGCTAAACCCCAATATTAATAGCATGGAGGCCAAGCAGCCAGAGGGGTTCAACATGAAATAATTCTCTCCAAAGCCAGAAAACCTCTTAGATGGCTGTAGTCCTGTGGCTGGGCCATGAAACCAGCCAGGTGCATGAAGCATCGCTGCTGGATGTGCTGGTTCCAGGAGATGATAAAATAAACTGAGCAGTGACATCACTTCTTCTGTTTTTCCCCTGTTGCTGAAATTTAATCAGCAGCCCAAACCAAAACATTTATGTTGGTAAAAAGACAGCTACAATTAATCTAAATCTAATAACTGGAATGTTTTCACTGGGGAATTAAAACAAATTATTCCTTTGCTATTGCATCTTCATCTCATTTACATTTTAATCCCAGTAGGATCTTCCTCTATCATATTTGGAAAATGACTGCATAGAAAGGGGAAAACAACATGGTTGAAGTACTCAAAGATGCATCATGAATTTAGCTATTAACTTTCATGGCATAAGTCTGACTATGCCAAGCCCTGAATGTTTGAAAATCAGGACAAATACTGTGGCTTTTTTTCCAAAACACCACTGAATGCAAAGTCTGGTGATATTTCAGATTGTGCATGCAAACATGGGCAAACAAACATCTGGGGCATAAGGTTGTGTTGAAGGTGTAATTACACATTAGCCAGAGAAGAGCAGGTCACTCTCTCATTTGTACTGAAAGTAAAGGGGACTTTTTACTGGAGGACACTATGTGCAGAGGGAAACCTCTGTCTTCCCACCCTGAGTTTCTCCACTCACAGACTCAAGACTTGTTTTCCACACTGAGAGATTTTATCACAGAATAACAAGTTCATACTTTTTTTGTTCAAGGTAAACAAGTAGCAGAGAAAGGCATTATAGTGTTGTCAAAGTAAAAGAAGTGCTATGTTCCATCTTATTCTAGTTTGCCTCACATTTTCGTGTGATCCTGTGCATCGCTTCACTTAGGAAGATGTAAAATTATGGTAACATCCTAGAAAGGCAGCAACCACCTAAACTCTTGGAGTTGTTTCCAAGAGCAGTGTTTGCCCCTGCAGTGAGTTACACCAACGCATATTCCACACAACGCCTGCTATGTATCTTAGACCTGTTTGCTTATGATGCTACTTTATTACATCTTTTCACTCTGAATGAATTTAGCTGATCTCTACAAGGTCTCTGTGCAAACACAGAGAGAGGTTCTGGCTGGTGGATATACCTCTCACATGCTGCAGCCTAAGCACAAGGGGCCTAGGCTCAACTCCACCAAGCCTATGGGTCTCCTGTGGCTTCTGATGGAAATATTCTTGTGAGAGTTGCCTTACTCATTTCAGTGAAAAGGAACCAGGTTAGCAAAGATCTGCAGGCTACACTGTTAAAACTGATCCAGTGAATTGTGACTACAGGGCCCAATTACACCCAGCCCCTCCACAAGGCATGGCCCTAAGCAGTTGTGGCACGTGTGGGTCCAGAAGACTACTGCTGTCTCTAGCCCACCTCAAAGGCTGTCCTGTCACAAATAAACTCTCAAGTACTTGCCAACAGGGCAACTGTTTTCAGGGCTGCTTGAATAGCAATACAAGAAAGTGGAGACCTTTAGATTTCATTAAACCTTCCTGATGTTTGAGAGGAGAGATGTTACAGAGCCAATACGAAGATCAACTACTCAAGAACAGCAAAAAGCTGGAATTGCAGAATGTTGGCTGAGCCTGATTTGAGGGGCAGTGGCTTGCAGGGGGAATATCACACTGGTTTGCAAGTAGTCTCTAGGACACTGCTATCTGCAGAGCATAGTGCTCTGAGCCATTATTCAATGCAGGTATTAAAAAACAAATAGATAAATGAAATAAAAAGATAACCTCACCTCAACCCAGGCTTTAAGATATTAGAGGGATAGTCAATTAAAGCTACAGAAAACTGTCACAAAGAGGCAGCTGAAGCTTTGCTGGTTTGTTGTGGGTTTTTTATTTTGGTTTGGTTGTTTTTTTTTTTTTCCCCTTCATACTAAACTGTTGTGATAAGTGATCTTAACTCCATGAGGGCTTCTGCTCTTGATGCAAGTTCCCCTAAGAAACCTTACTCTAGGACTGTAGCTTTCTGTGGGCAGGTGCTGCTGTTTGCTGCATATACGTTTGGAACCTTTGATTTGCTTCTAGGACAAGGATGCACCGAGCGGAGGCCAATCTTGGCTGACACCACACAGCTCTTGTCACCAGTGAGGCTGCCAGACACTGTAAGACACAAGCGGGTGGGAAACAGGACTGCAGGATCAAGTCTGCAGCCCCTCTGCACATAACCAAATGCTCTTCGTGGGGTGGAAGGAACCCAGCAAGCTCCTTCATTACCTTTCCAATTCAGTTAAATGCTGGGAAGGGAAGGGGAAAAGATCAGTTCATGCATCAGGCGGTGTGGCTAGCTTTGTATAACATCAGCCAAGGTTGATCAGCCCTCTGTGCCCTTAACAAGGGTGATGCAATACACAAAATTACTGTAGGTAAACTCTGCTGGGCTCCTCTGCCTGCATTTTCTGCATTGCTTTGCCCTTCTGGCTGACCGTTGTCCAGCAGATCAAGCACAATGCTTTAGTATTAACTTTCAAGGTCTTACACAGATTGTTCTTTAGGAGCTTGTTGAACTTTTGACACTGCACAGCCATGTTACCCCACAAGATCAAAAAGAAGAGACTTTTGGTCCAAGTGTACTATTTGCTCAAGCTTGCTGTAATCCTGGGTTTAAAGACTGACCTTCCCAAGAGCCCCCCCTAAGTGCCACAGAAATGACTCCTCATAAGACAAGCTTCAAAGATGCACCTATTATCTAGGTCATGTTTCTAGGGCACTCCATCACTTAACATTCCTGAAGATTTTTGTGAAACTGAGTGCTTACAGACACAGAATTAATTTCTAAAATTTAATTCAGTTCTCAGCCCCCTTCCCGTGCTTGGGGCTGAAATTTGCCAGGCTTCTAGAGCAGCAGATAAAACTTTGCATCTGAAAGATTAAGTCCTGGCTCCCCTAAAGGTGATGGCAAGGTGCCCACTGACTTCATTGCAGCCAAAGTTTCACCCAGTAATGATAGTCAATATCTGTTGGAGCTTTTTTTTTTTTTTAATTGCTCTAATGCAAAGGAACACATGGTGTCCTAACTGACCACTTCTTATACAGTTAGCTGTAGCATTTCTGAATATTGTAAAACTAAAGTTGGGGCTTAAATATATGATTCTTCTTGAAGGGATCCCCTGCATGATCTCAGCCACTCTGGGCAGGCTTTGGTGGTGCTTTCCTCCTCCCTCAAACAGAGTGTGCAGCTTCACTGGAAGCTAGAGTTGCTTTAGATTCATGCTGGTGTAGCTGAAAGGAAGATCAAAACAAGTATTCAATTACTTATGCACTCAAAGATATTTATTCCCTGAGATGAAACTTCTAAATCTGTTATTACTGCCATTCCCTCTTCTATTACTATTAGCATGCTGCTGTTTTCAGATCTATGGAGATGTCAACATCATTTACTGGAAACAACATCTGAAAGATGAGAACATGACAGGGAAATGTTTAGAATTATTAATCATTCACAAGAACAGAGGAGATAATTGATCTTCCTTAATTCTAGAAGAGTCTACAATCATTATAAGGGGATTCTTCTTAAGATGTTTTTTTTTCAAGGTCTATTTCTTTCATAATTTTCTGTGGGTTGTTTTCTTAACCTGGACCCTACAGTGATTTAAAATGTAAGTGAGGTGAAGAGCAACAGCTACCACCCCACAGGACAGACCCTGAGAGAGGAAAGATGCTCTTGCAGCAGTGAACACGGGTGTTTGCAGAAACACCAAGAAAGGTGGGATAGGGCCCCCCTGCCAGAACTGAACTGTTAGCCCAAAGCCTGTGCTAAAGCAAATGCAGTGCTGAAAAGGGTCATTTTGCTTCACAGCATCTCGTATTTTCTTGCTTACGCTGACACCCTCCTGTTGCTACCTGTGACATCTGGGAAAGTCAGGCGCTCGCACACACGGCTGTAGTTTATAACAACAGCTCTGCATTTCATAAAAGCAATTTCATAGCAATAAGATTTTATAAAAGCCTGTATTTAAAGATGGGAAGATCAATGATGAAAACCACAAGTTTTATACTTCAACAGCTTCTTCCCCCATCAAGATCACTGACAGCAGTTCCCTTGCTGTACCCTCCCCTGTATCTCCGCCTGGATGTCAAGGGCCCTAGCTCAGGTAATGTGGAAAATGAAAGGCCAGAAATCTCAACTGGTCTGAGCCATGTCTAGCATTCAGTGCTCAGCTCCAATTTTCAGAAGGACCTGAACAGCCACCCTGAAGAAATGAGCCCTCTAACAACCCCCACATCCCCAATCTCTCTTCAGGCTCTCACTAAGACTCCATTAGCCCTTCTCCGCTCCCAACATGAAACCACCAGAGCCAAATAGCAGCCAGAGGATGGATATTCATTGTTTAAAGGGGAAATAGGTGTTCAGTATAGCTGCTGATTTAATAACATTGGAAGTGAACCTCTGTCCATCTGCAGCAGAGACCGCCACACAAAGAAGCTTCTTCACTGCCCAGCTAATCAATTCCAGCCAGACCTAACAAGACTCTTTCAGCAAGCACCTATCTGGTCATCCCAAACCCTGAACATGCCAATCAGCCCCAGTGGGTTAGTGACATCAGTACCTGCCCACCAGAAACAGGCTGAGACCAGCTGCTGGCTTGGTGGCAGCAGGAGCCTTCAATCTCCCTTGGCAAGGGGGGGATTTGAATCAGAATGTAAGAACTCGCTTGTTCTGTGCCAGCTTTCCAAGGCACTCAGACATCTTGGGAATCACATGCTCAATAATACAAGGCATGAACTGTAGGACAACGTATAGGTTGTCCACAGTCACAGGTATTGCTCAGGGAACTGACAGAATGACACGTCCCAAGTGGCAGGTGAGCCTTACACAAACTTTCTCATTTCACCTTAATCCATCCTGTATCAGATGGCGAAACAGCTCTTTTTTTAATTGCCATGTAACACTAGGACCTGAAGTACATGAGATGAGAGT
The DNA here is from genome assembly GCA_024605025.1 of Megaceryle maxima. NCBI lineage: Eukaryota > Metazoa > Chordata > Aves > Coraciiformes > Cerylidae > Megaceryle > Megaceryle maxima. The sequence continues at coordinate 149,911 of JANHGN010011176.1, forward strand.
GTGAGACGTAGGTACAGATGTGTACCCTGACATTTGTAGTGTGTGACTCAGGAAGCCTCAAAACTGCATCATCCTGAAGGCAAGGGGATAGTGAGAACCCTTCATCTGTGATTTGTTTGCAATAGTCCTTCCCAAAGTCTGTATCACTGACCTTGTTTGTAGAAAGAATACAGGCTTAGGTAGATGTGAGTTGGTGTGGCTGTTTTTGTGTTCTTAAATGATAATCCTTTCACATTTCACCCTTACAAAACAAGCTAAGAGGGACAAAGAGTCTGCCAAGAGCCCAGCAATTAACTTAAGACACCACATCTCACAGACATCAGCAACCTAAAAGCAAGATGGTCCTCTACTAACCATTAACAGCAAGATACACACCAGTTACTCAGATCAAAGTGGCAGACTGATACCTGGCATCAGTATCCAAGGCAAACATCCCTTTGAGAATATCCATTTGGTGATTTCATTATGAGGACAACCAATACCTTCTCACGACCTTTGCACAACAGTGACTTTTGCAGCTGAGGTGCAAGCACTAGTTGGACATTTTTGGCTTGAAGTAACCAGTGGACACATCTGTCCTTTCAGAAAGATTCTGCAGAGAGAAATCTAAACCATCGTCCCTTAATAAACAACTTGCAGCAAGATTTTAGCAACATAATTTGTAAGCATGTTTTTCAATGTTCCCTTACTATTTCAGGATTTACATGCATATATGCCATGCCTGTTCATTAGCAAAACTTCAGCTTTTGAGTTTCCAGCATCTTCTCTACAATCATGAGTGCAAGAAATACATTTTTTGTTCCAAAAAGAAAGCCAAGAATATGAACAGAACAAAAGATGAAATACTAAATATGCTGAAATAACTCAATTCCACCAAGGCCAAGCCTCCACCCACACATAGCAAGATACCTGATGAAATAACAAGAAGAGGTGACATCATATACATTGTCAAGAAAATACTCAGCAGGACTGGTTTTCTGTTTTGACAATGCACATCAACAGAAAACAGAGTGCCAAACTTCCAGTTAGAGCTTTCCAAGAATTTTTTCAAAGAAATAAATTCTCCCCTCCCCTTTTGGTGTAGAGATCAGACCTCCTGTTTTTCAAAGAAAGATACAGTCTTGCTTCACTTACCTCCTCCGTAGGTGGTAGCACACATGATGGACGTTATCCAGGCAATCTGGCTGTAGGAGATGCTGTAAACAGCCTGAAGCTCTTTAAAGTAGATTGTAAAAGCCTTTGGAAAGGTATATGCAAACCCAACTGAGATGGAGGCTCCGAAAACCACTGCCCACCCCCATCCACCATCAGGGGGTACATAGCCCAGGTCTGAAGGGACTGGAGGAGACATGGTCAATCCAGATTCCAGAGCAAAAACCACTTTCCAGTGTCCTGCAGAACAATGGATATGGGTGTTTTACAGAATATGCATATCATGTAATCAGGTGTCATTTTAAAGCACAGTAAAAAAAATAAAATTAGCAGTACAGAGGATCACCCACTCATGGTCCTTGATCTTTTGCTGGCAATTAACAATTTATTGTTCAATTCTAACACAGCCAAAATCACTCTTCCCTCTCCAATAACCCAGTCTAGCCCTGCCACCTGCATTTTAGATACACACCTTCAAAATACCCCCACAACTTCTCTGTTCAAAGGTAGACCTCATTCAGAGCTGAAGTTAATGTCTCCATTTTCTCTTCCACATCCAGCTGGTAGCTTGGGATCTCACCTCAGGAGATGGCTTCTGTAGGTTGCTCCTGTCACTGTTTCTCAGCCTGTCCCACCAGCAAGGAGCAGACACCACAGTTACACTCTCTTTAGGGTAGATGCTTCATTGTGTACTTTCCAGATGTGGGTGGAAAAGCCTCAAGATTCCAGGTTATCCCTGCTTAAAAGAATAATTCCCATGACTTGAGCAGCAACCAGTTGGCACCACAGTGCATCCAGCTTTCCTGTCCTCCACAGGGATGAGGGTCTCTTGGCCACTTGCTTCTCCTGAGGCAACAAGCAACTGAGAGCAACTGCTTGAAAAGTGGCTGAAGTTTCTCCCTACTTAGGGGCAGTAATTCCTCTTTTGCCTGGTGCCTGCCAGGTTAGCAGATTATGCTCATGAGCAGCAAAGATCAAAGAGGGCATTCACTCATTTGCATTCTTCCCATTTTCCCTGGCCATTAAAATAAAATGAGGGTAAAAAAGAAAAAAAAAAAAAAGTAGTAAAACCTACATGCTTCTCTGGAGTCAATCCACAACTGTCCTCTCAAGGTCAAGATATTAAACAAGAGGGGAGAGGCATAGGTCCCACAGGGTGCCAGGTAGGTGTACCTGCATCTCTGTGGATAAAAAGTGGTTTACTGCCTTTATATATTCCAAACATTTCCTTATTTAACAGTGTTTGGTAGTCACAATCTACAAAAGTTTAGGATAGGCAAAAAATTCTCAGGCCCCTCAAATTCAAATCTTCTTTGGAAGTCTGTTAAAAAGGTTGAGCCTCAACTTTCAATATATTTCCAGGGATTAACAAGAAAGGTTATTTTTTTATTACCCCCAATTCATTCTGCTTGTAAAACTGTGACTAATTGTACACCACCTTTAGAAGTCTCACATTCTGAATATATTTGTACATTTAATTTCATTTTCTGTTTAATGGGAAATTTATTGAGAAGACATTAGCATAAAATCAGATTATGGTGTCAGCTTCATTGTCCAGCTTTTCTATATCAAGGCAAATTCTTATGTAACACCAAAAACCAAAGAGAGGAACTGAAGTTAAATCAAAACTTAGTGTACACTAAAAAATAAAAATCAAATCAGTTGACTTTTACTTCCCTGACTGTAAAACAAGGCTTCCAGAGGCTGACTTGGAGAAACTGAACTTTAGGGATTAATTTAACAGAATTTAATAGCCTGAGCAATGAACAGACAGCAATGTGATACATTCACATTCCCCTCTCATTTATCCTGGGGCACTCCCATGGTTTGTGGGGTCATCAGCACTGAGGGCCCAGGACCCCATTCTTTCATGGGGCATTATCCCTTCCATTACCACCCTTTTAGCCACATCTTTAAAGTTCCTCTACACCAGCCTCCCATTTTCTACAGGTTTCTTTATAATCTCCATGTGGCACCATAGCAGCTCTTCTCAGATACCCATTTCAAGGAAATTGTGTATGTTCTGGTTTTCCTTTGTAACAACCATTCTCTGAATTGTTTTATGTCCTTTGGAAAGCCCTTGTTTTCTTATTTCAATGCCTATTTACATCCAGGACTACACTTGTTCCCCCCTCCCATATTGTTCAGACCCTGCCACACCACCAAAATAAAATTACAGATCTGTAATTTTCCAGGTCACTTTTAAATGAATGGAGACATTACATTTATTTTTCTCTGGTTGCATTGTGCATGGAAATTCATTTGTCAGGTCTTTGATATTATCCCCCTTTCACCCTGTCCTTGATGGGTTTTATCATCATTGAAACCCCCACCGTCTTATTCACCTTTTATTGTAGCAGAGAAAAATTACGAGAGTTGCCTTTGTATAGCCACGGTCTGTCTCAAATTCATTTGCAGGCTCTCTCACTTTACCACTACTTCCTTTCTGTGATATTATACGTGTCTGGACTTCCCCTTTCTCCATCCACCCTTCCCTACAGGTTTCCTGCTTTAGTCTTGTTACTTTTTTTAGAGTTAGTTATTCTTTGGTCACAGTCGGATTATTTTCTACAATATTTATTTGGTTGGACTTTGTTATTAAATGAGAGCACCACGACAAATCAAAATCAAGTCTAATGCTGCTTCACCTGTTGATGCAGGGATTCCCTGGTGCCAAGCTTCCCTCAACCCAAGCAAGCCACCAAGCACCAGACATACAAACTCACTAACCGCCATTCGGTGGGGCTGCTCTCTCTTCAGCAGATGTGGGTACCACTCAGATTCCCCTCTCTGTGGCACTCTGGTTGCTGGCTCCCCTGGCAGCAACCTGCTAGGCTTTTAAAGTCATCTGCTGAACTCTTCCCCCTCCGTAGATGCAGCTGAGATCAAAGGTTGAGATCAGAGGCTGTATCCTCAGATGCAAAACCTTTCTGTAACTTGCAACACCCTCTGCCACCCTACCCCTCAAGTTACACCCAAAGGCAACCCCATCCCACATTAACTAACCTTTCATAGACAGCGATGGCCCTTTGCCCACCAGGGACAAATTCAGGACAAACTCCCCCTTACATGCTTGGCGTGCTGGCCTCTCTCAGATCTCTGTGGATGTTAATAAATTGTCAGATATCCCTTTCCCTTCCTCTCTCTCTTCCCTCTACATATTAACTTATACTTTCTTCATAACATGTTTCTGCAGGCCCTGCTCCCACTCTCTTCCAAGAGAATTTGTGTATGGAAACCTCCTGTCTTTGCCCATCCTGCTACAGCAATTTTAACCTTCTGGCTGAAATTCTCTTGCAGGTCACCTAAAATCCTGCATCAAGCTTATTTTGGTCACTCGAGAACAAATGAAGGGATTCACAGGGAGCGAGGGGAAGTGGTACAGAAACTTCCTGAATTTCTTGCCAGTAGCCGAGCAGTTGACCTGGACTAGCAAGCGAGCAACATCCACAACATGAGTGGTGCTTTGCTGAGTTTTATATAACCCAGTTTCAGTAGGAATGTTTCCACAAGACTTATATTGCAAATCCCCATTTGGGGGATTTAAAACATTCCCCTGCCGTGTTTATAATCCAGATGCTGCAACACACTACTTAAGCACAGGAAAAAACAGAAAAAAAACCTCACTGTAGGTGGGCCAGGGTAATGTTCTCATCCAGTGTGAGAAAACTCAGCAAAAGGGAAACAGAGGCAAAGAGAAAAAAAAATGATCTATTCAAGCTAACATTCATGTCAGCATCTACTGTAGCCCATATTTCCTGCCCTGTAGCCACATGGAGTTGCCCATGCTATTTCAGATTGTCCCAAACAAACATATCTTCCATGCAAGGTCACGATGAATGCTTAAAATAATGGACTAGCTCCCAGTTTACATTAATAAGAAAGGCTGTACCAGTGCTATTGCTGCCAGTGCAGGTGGTGTTCTCAGACACAGGACACACACCACACACCTCCCATTTGAAAAGATTTCTATCAGCCAATAGTAACAGCACACTAAAAACAGTGGTCAAAAGACAGCAAGATAAATTCTTGGGAAAAATCCACCGAGGGCTATTAAATACAAAGATGCCATCTGTGGCACTGCAGATTGCAAATTGCCAGAGTCTAGGGAGTATTGACAGCCAGCTCTGCTCTTGTCTCCCCAGGTATCCCCCATTAATTCACTGTCGGGGAGAGAATACCAATTGGACGTACCTTGGTCTGATCAATCTTACGGTCCAGCTCTTTCTACCTCATTGGTCATGGCTTCTACCAGTTATTCTTTCTAAAAATGCTTTACAACCAGAAATATAACAAGCATATCTTTTGGGGTTTGTTTTTTTTTTTTTTTTCTTTTTCTCCTGTGTTCTGAAAGGAATAAATCTTTAAATACAGTTATAGGTGCTATGAGAATTCATTACAGATTGTTTGAGGCACATGGTCCTCTGTGCTCTGTCCCACAGGAGGTCATCAGAAACTGTCTATTGAAGAGGCTGCAATCACACCAGACCTAGACTTCACAGGAGTCTTCCTTTCAACACTACACCTTTAGGAATAATGTTATTGGAAAACCTTAATGGCATTGCAGAAGGTGAAATTCCCTTATGACTTTTTGAATTAAGTGGCTTCTACACTGCTTATTTTTCCAAAAGTATGCAGTCTCCCTTGCTTGCAGTCACTTGATAGTTACCTTGGCTCTGACCGATTTTAGACTGGTGCTTTACCTAATCAAAACATGAATTTGCCTTTGTTAAATTATGTTGTGCCTCCTTCCACTTCTGTGAGAGTAGCAATTGCCTAAATTATAAAGGTTTTCTGCTGATAGTTATTAGGTGGTGACCCTTTGTACGTGCTTCAGATGCAACAGCCATTCAAACTCTCGAGATTGCTTTTCAGAATCACTTTGGAAAAACCTTGGTCACCTCTATCAGTGGTTGAGATGGACAAAAGCAGCAGAAAGTGCCCTTTACTTTGGCCTATGAAAAATGGAAATCTGAAGGACTAATCGGATGGCTCTTTCTTCTTCACACTTGCTCTCTAAAACACTGGTTTTGATATAAAACACGGTACATCTTTTATTTCTTTTAAGAAAAAAAATGCAAATCTGCAGAGCAAATACAATTGATTGCCTGTGGGAGAAGGTTGATTGATGATCACCAAATATTCCTGCATCTGAACTTTTCAGAATGTTTGAGGAAATCTGTTACTGAAGGAATATGAACAGAATCAAACTGGAAGAGTAAAAAGTAATTAAAAAATTATCTGCAAATATTTTTCTGCAGTTGCTGTATCACATACAATCTTGACTTCATATTAATTAATGCGATTTAGAATTAAATTTATAGAATATAAATTTTATACCTATCATTAAAAGAACAGAATCAAACGTTGGCACAAATAAAGCATACAGTTCATACTTCTTACATTTGGACTGGATCTTGACAGCTTTCTGTGACAGTAAGAGCTGCAGAACAGAGGTCACGTGGAGGTCTAAAGAGACAGGAACACAGAGAGCACTTCTTTAAATGGTTTTATTTGGTACTATTTTGGTTGAAGTTTTACAGGTATGTTATCATTCCTAAGTGCTCAGTGACACTTAAAGGTCTAAATAAGCACATTTTAACAGGTCATACTCCACACATTAGACTGAGGCAGTCAGGACACACAGCCTCCTGTCCTGTTAACCTGTTGTGGCTGTGGGGCCAGGCTATGTCCTGCTAGAAAGGAGTGGGACAGAAGAGAAACCTGTGACCCACTTCTATTGAACTGAGTGCAACAGTCATCCTTCCATCACTCACATACTCTAAAGAGTAGGACATCATGCTTTATCTGTTTCCCTTTTGTTCTTCCTTGGTCAGTTCTATGGCATCTTTACTCAACACTTATGACATGCAGGTAGCTGCCTAGCCCTTCAAATACAGTCAAACCCAGCTAAATGTTCTCAAAGTGGGAATTTTTAGCATTTTTTTTTTTTTTTGTCTCCATGAGAAAAGACAGTGTTTAGGGTTTTGTGCACATGCATGATCACTCTCACTCTCTTTTACCACACAGAATTCAACTTCTGACATGGTGTCTGGTTTAGATTACATTTTGTGGAGAGACAAAGCTTTCAAAGATGTAAAGAATCTGTACAGGTTTTATGTGCAGTTAGTTAGCTAAAAAGGAAAGAGATCCCACTGCCACCCTCCATAAGGGAAAGCTGACAAACTCAACCTTTGTTATGCTTCAGAAAATCCACTTTAAGAGATGCCTTAGAAATCAGTTAATTTTGCTGCTCCTGAAATAACTTGTCAAACCATTGCTTGATCATGTAAACTTAAAGTTAATAAATACCTGCCTCTTACAGTGAATATTTGCATTATTATTATTTGTGTAAGCACAGAAATACATAAATCAGCAGTGAGGTACATGAGGCCTTAACTAGATGTTAACAAAGTGGGGAGGTTCAAGCTTTGCTGGTGTAACCCTTCCCCCTTCGACAGGCAGAGAGGGGAGTACATGTCCCAGACAGATAAGGAGAAATCAGCAGCTGGGTGGTTATTTCTCCACCTATGGACTGCATACGAGTGCCCAAATGTGAGATACTCCCCTGCATGCAGCATATGTGAGTGTAGCCCCAAAGCTCAAAATAACCAGAGCACGGACTCATGGAAGTGGACTCCCATGGAACAAACCCAGTAGATTATTTCATGCAAGTAATGTACTTTGTTGTGGGGTGTGTGTGTTCCATTCCTCCAGCAAAGTGCTTGCAGAACATGCCTTGCTTCACAGAGGATGTCTGAAAGGAAAAACAACATGGCCAGACAAGAATTCCACCCACCCCAGGACAGAAACAGTCTCTCAAATGCCTATATACTTCTCTCTTCAAAAAAATACATCAGAATTTAGTGTCCAAAAAAGGAAGATTCTCTCTGACAGTTAGACTATAACCATTTGCAAAACTCCCTTTGTTAGCTTTTCACTCTCCTTGTACCTCAGTAGGTTAACTTGACCACACAAAAGTCTTCCATCCATTGCTGTATATTATTTCATGTTATAATGCATGCCAAATATTAAGAGGATTTCACAAGAGCTACTAGGAAATTTTGGGCACTGCTGTTCAGTTCATTTATCTTGCCACGAGAGCAAAAGAGAAGTGAGAGAATCAAAAGAACATGGTCAAACTACTCCTGTCCCAGTTTTGGCTCCAGTCCCTCTCCCTGGGGGAGACAAACCCAGACTGCCTTCCAGATAGGACTTTGATGACTTAGCTGAAAGTTTGCAGACATTTCCATGAATGTCTTTCATATAACAGGTAACAGCTTAACTCATAGATACACTGACATCTTTTTGAAGGAGCCATTAGCACTGCAGTGAAGCACAAGAAGCCTTCAGATGTATCTGAACAGTGAGGTACTCACTGAGGCTTCTGCTACAGCTGTTTGGAGTTCCCCCCCCCCCCCCAGTTAAAAAAAATCTCTTATGAGAAGATAATTCCATTTAGCTGTTCATTACATACTAGCATATTGCAAAACCATCACATGGCACTAAATGATCTTTCCTTATAAGTTCTTAGAGTTTTGGACTGTGCGAAGGTCCTCCAAAGCAGACAGGGAGACTTAGGCTAGGATACTTTCACTGGCCAAGTATTTGGTAACTACAACTGCAAACTCCATACTGAGGTTGGACAACTTGGACCCTCAGTCACTATTTTGTTAGCAAATCCAGAGACAGGATGAAAGTACAGTGAAATCATTAGACCTGTCTGCCTAGCAGCAGCCACTAATATTGCATGGCCCCAGCTGAGTCCTTGGATTTAGAAGCAAGTAGAGAATGCATATAGTTTAGTGTGTGTTGTTGATTTATTCAGCCCACTAAAATAAGTTCAACAGCAAGCCTACCTCCTCTGTGCTGGCTTCATCGCATTCTTCTGCTAGGTCTTCAAGAGGCCATGTCCCTGGTTTTTAACAGAGCAGGTGCAGATCTGGACAGTAAGGTAGAGCCTTTGCTCTGCTGGCTGAAGTCTTCCCAGCAATGGAAGGCTGCAAATAGAAAAGGTATCAGGATTGTTCAGTACATGTTGATGTAGATTGGAGGAAAGGACCTGTGGAGGAACAATGCTGTGATTGCACAAAGTAAACCACTGATGATACAGAAAGGCTGGGACCATCGGGTGCTGTAACTGGAGAGCTGCTGGCTGCTATTCCTTCTCACTGGAGATAGTGCACCATTCTAAACTGGTGACCAGGAGCGTGGATCTGTGAGCACCACCTCACCCAAGGTTAGGGCCACCAAGCATTAGTCTCCAGGTGGGTACTGTACTGCATAGACAGCTCACAAGCTGTCTGCTATGATACCTGGCTGCACAGACAGCCAAGGCAGCCAACCCAGCCTGACTTACTGATCACATGTGACAGAGTTCCTCTGAAGACACAACCACCATTAGTCCAGACTCCTGAATTGCTCCTGCTGTGACTGAACTGCCAGGTGAACATTCTTCACATCACACCCAGACTTGTTTACAGGCTGGGGGTGAGAGGATGGAAATAATGCATGAGAGCACCCAGCAATAGGAGCACCTTCCCAAACAGAACTTCACGTTGTTGTCCGACACTGGAATGATTTAGCATCACCGCTGAAGTCATTAGACAGCCTCTACAAGGGAACAAATGTTCTTGAATAAAAAGTATCATTCGCAAGCAGATGTGCCAAGTGATGTCACTACATCAGAAGCCACGTATAATGCTGGCATTTTGCACAATGGAGGGGAGACCTCTCATTCTCAGCTTTGCAGCAGAATCCTTTGCAACTGACATTACTGTGCTCTCTGTTTCTTTTACCACCTGCAAAGTAACTTCCCTGCTAAGTCAGGATGCTGGGAAATCGAGTGCACAATCACAGCATTATGGATTGGTGGGGGTTGGAAGAGACCTCTGGAGATCACCTCATCCAAACTGGCTGGCTCCAGCAGGCTCACCCAGAGCACCTTGCCTAGGATCATGTCCAGGTGGGTTTTGAATCTCTCCAGGGCAGGAGACTCCACAACCTCTCTGGGCAGCCTATTGAGGTGTTTCAGGGTTTTCCAATATACAGCATTATCAGAGTGGAAAGCCCTCCTTGACATTCCTGCTGCTATGTCAACTCCAGCCAAAGGTGGGGAGGAAGGGAAGGGGAAAGATGATGTCACCTGAAAAGTTAAGACTTGAATAACGACAAGAAACAAGACAAAAAAAGGCAGGACAAAGCACCTCAAGCAACAGTGCCGTGCTGCCTGCAAAAAACCCAAACCAACAAGCCACACACATGCCATTACATACAGCTGAGACACACAAGTGCAGAAATGGAGCTGAACAAGCATCAGAAAGCTCTAACATTGGGTTAATCTTGAGAAATTTCCTAAAATGCACATAAGAGCTTTATCACAAAACCAGCTGAACTCCACTGTATTTCAACAATAGGTTTATTTTAAGAAACATAACATGACATTAAGTAAAAATGCAAAATTGTGCAATTATGGCAAAATGTTTAAAAATCCACACATTTGCCCTCAGAGGACTACAGTACTTCTTACTAACATACCTGAGCACTGAATGTTGGATGCCATTTCTAAACAGCCTTATGAACAGGGAGCTCTTCGAGTTCTTGTAGAACAGACACACACTGTATGTTTGGGGCACCAAAACTGCTTTTAGTTATTCTAAATTTTACTGATGGAATCAAGTGGAAATTACAAAATGTTTCCTTCTAAAGTAACTAATAATTTTGGAAAAGAGATTTACGTTCACTTAAGTCCTTACAATGCTAGAAATTAATTTCATAAAGGGAAATAAATGAATGCAGAAAAAATACCAAGTGGGGAAAATGTACAGATTGCTGTTTAAATATTATCAGTACCTTTGGTGCATTATGGGGTTTTCTGTCTTGTGCTGTGCAAGTTTACTAAAGCCTGACTCTAAAGCAAAACTTTAGCAGGAAATCTGACTTTCAGCAAAATGTAGAAGCATTTAAGAATTGGCAAAATGTCACAGCTACATTACTGTCTCAACAAACTCCTCATGCACAAAATTTAGTATATTCTACTCCCACAGCAAGTTCCAGGATTTAGCTTTTTAAACACATTACAGACTTGGAACACACCCTCAGTTTGAATGGTTAAACAGAATGGAGATCTTCGTACTTTAGTGCAGATAAACAAAATTAACAAACCTACTGCAGAATTAACCACAGCATATTGTACTTCTATACATCACATGACCAGTCAATTGCTAACTCGATTCTATTTCATAGTTTTCAAGTAATATATTGAAATTTGTTCTACTAAATAAATATAGAAGATTGTCAAAAAGCAGCAAGAAGTCTTGTAAATATTCAACCAAGCTTAAAAAAACCAAAAACAAACAAACAAACAAACAAAAAAAAAACAACCAAACAAACAAAACCCCAAACAAACAAGAAAAAAAAGTTACATAACACTTTGCAAAGAAAAAAGTTTACACACAAATGCAACACTGTTAGGGAGGGTGCTTCAGAAAGCTTGCAGCTAGAGGCCTACAGCAGCACAGAGAGCTAGCCAAGGACTATGGATAATTTAAAAAATGAAATTACTTGTACTTTAAAAAAAAAAAAACCAAACCCTCTTATTCTTGGCTATGGAAATATATAAAAGTATCCAGAAAATAAAGAAACAACACACCTCAACACTGTTGGAAAAATGCAATCTCAGCAACAATTGTCTACTTCAACTTCAGGAAAAAAAAAAAAGGAAAGAAAAAAAATAAATCAGATGCTCGCATTTGAAAAAGCGGTTTGGTGGGTCTCTGGAAAATGAGGTATGTAATGCAAAGAGGCTTTTTTTGTTTTTTTGTGGTTTTTTTTTTTTTTTTTTCTTCTTTTCATTTCACAGTTTTTTGTTTGTTTTTGCCTTTTAAACATCTTGTGCAAGAATTAAGAAATAGAACCAGGCAAGTATTTTCGTGCATTAAAAAGATTCCATTTGGGAACAGTAAGACCACATAGTAAACAAACATTATCCAAATCCTCAGCCATGCCAGGGGGATAAACAATGAGCTAAATATTTGGCTTACCAAAATATCAGCTACTAAGCCAGATAGTGGTAAGCACTTCCAGCCAGTGATGGCCTCTGCCATTTCAAGTTACCTGGTTTGCTCAGGTCAATTGTTGAAAACAGGGGAAGAGTAAGATACCATACTCACAGCTTTGCAAAACTCAGAGCTGTAACAAATTAAACCTGGCAAATTACAGCTGATACGAGTTTTAAGAGTCATCTTTTCCCTTTTAAATCCAGTTTTCACTACTGAAAAAGAAGCTGAACATTGAACTTTTTAAAAATAAGCTAAATGTTAAATAGAGAAAAGTGTTGCGCTCTATGGGATCCCTATTCTAAATCTGCATCAAGGATTATTTAAGCCATGGATATTTATTGTCAATTTTACTTTAACACACTGGATAATGAAGACAGCTCAGTAGTGCAAATTTTCACATTATAGATCATAATGAAATAGAAGGTATTTGAGGGCTTGATTGCAGGGAGAAAAGAAAAACAACTTGTAAAGTTAAGCCACTTTTCCAAATTACTGGAGCACATGCCAACTCTGCACATAGCACTGTACTTTAGTGGAGACACAATGAACACTCCACACAAAAAGAAAAAAAATAAGGCCATATCCTGTCACCATTCTGTGCAAGAATATCACTGCAGTAAAAATGTTATGTTAAAAAAAGACAATATGATGACAGGACAGGGCCTGAAGACAGACACACACTCCATGAAAGATAACAAGCTGTCTTAAACGGTATCATAAGGCTAGCCCATTTCAGACAAACAAGTATTAAAAATGTACTAGCACCATCAACTTTTGGGTTAAAGCCCTTTATGGGATGAAAAATTTTTTAAGCAGTGTTACAAAAAAAACCCAAACAAAACAAAACAGTTTTTACAGCACTACATCTATGTGGCAGAAAATAGAGATTGGGATTTTACACACACACACACACACACACACACACACTCCCCGCCCCCCCCCAACAGTAATTTTAACAAAAATCTACAGACAGGAAGGGGTAGAGTAATCTGAACAAGACTCTGTCCAGCAAAAGGATACTCCATGTGCCAATCCTAACTTGAGTTTTTTCTCCCACACTGTAGTGCACAAACAACATCACAAACATCTTAGCAGACTTCAAAAACAGTACAAAAAAAAAATCATTATTAATCAGGATCTACCATTCCTCCATGTACTTGCAATCTAAAGGAAAAAAAAAATACAAAGGAAAACAAAAAACCCCACAACTTAGTGATATTGCCTCAAATTTTACCCGTATTCAAAAAAAAAAAAAAAAAAAAAAGAAAAAAAAAAAAAGTCACTTCAAAACATCTTGGACATCCTTAGCTATTAATGCTAGATTTTCTTTCACTGTAGTGCATAGTTATCCTGGCTCTTTTACTTAATTTGCTCTTACCACAAAAACACCCCTCAAGTATGACATGATTAAGTGTTTACCAGAAAAAAAAAATAAATGCTGATAATTGCACTTTGAAACCTCCTTCTCATTTCCCAGGAAAATATCGGTTATTATGAAACTGAACCAGTAATTCCCTTCCCAGACTGCAACCTTTGAAGAGCACCCATCCCCATGTACAAAAAAACTGTCTGTTTCAGCTTACAATAAATACTGACAGAATTTCTTTGTTTTCTTTTAAGACATGTTTTCTCTAGCATCAGATTACCACTGAAATCACTAAGGCCTGTTACTGAAAAGAAAAAAAAAAAAAAAAAAAATTAAATAACTTTCTGAAGACACTGCGGATACAATTTAGCAACAACACATTCAAAATGCCGGCCTAAATCCCAGAGCCTATCTGGAGTCTCATATACTTTTTGCCATTGGTCAGTAACCTCATCATACTGGTAGAGTGAATTCTTCCTGCTGGTTCTGAAAACATGTTCTTCAACAGTGACTTGAGTAGCTCTGACAAACAGATGGAGTTTATTTTTGAGGAGTACAAGTTTTATATACGGATTAATGGACTGGTCACATGGAAAGTCTTTTTTTCGAGTCCACTTATTTTGTTCAATGTCATAGGCCTCTACGGTAAACATACGTTGATGGTTTCCACAGGTTCCAGCTATGTAGTAGATGGAGTCATTGTATACAGTTGCCAAGCCTTGGATTCTAGGCACAGTCATTGGGGTCAAAAATCCCCAGTAATCCTTCTGAGGATCATAGCAGAGAAAAAATTCCCCTGAAAAGAGAGAGCAAAAATAAAACACAACTTATGCTTCATTTCCAGAACAGCAATTCTGCAGCTACTAAGCTTTCGGGTTGTTCTTCCATAGACAGAAACAGCCTACCAATTGTTAAAAGCCTCAATCCCATAACAAAAACCATAGCACCATCACCTGATTTCTTCCATTTCTTTACAAAATTACTGATAGCATGAGTAAAAACTACCCTGAGCTTCTATTCCAACTGAAAGAGAGGGAACTGAAGCATATAAAAAATGCAATAGTTTACATATTTTCTAGCTATCCTTTACTTCTTCTAAACCACGCTTAGTAATCTGGGACAAATCCTTTCAAGATTCCAGCCTTGAAACATCTGAAGCTTTTGTTTCCTTCTGTAGATGACAAGTTGCAAAGATGTTAAAGACTGTGGAGTCTCAGAATTCAATGTTTGAAAGTTGTTACATCTGAAAAAATATTTGTGTCTTGCACTATGCAAAGATTTTGAAGCTACTTCTATCAGGTGTCTGGGTTACACACTTAGATTGATTTGCTTAAGAGGATGCCAGGTGAATACTTGCAAGAAGCTACTGAGTCATTGTTAGTTTTGTGATTAGATTATAAAACACCTCTTCTGTTGACTGCACAGAGTAGCGTCTACAGACTGTAGATAATGGAAGTTCAGATGGCTGAAAGCTCATGCTCTGCAAACCCGATGAAATGAACCTGGATAAAAGTCACCTTGTCTCCTGTAAAGCCCAGGGGAAGAAGAGCCTAACACTTGCCAAATATTAGCATAATTCAAATCATATATAATTTCACATGGTTCTTTGACGAATTTTAACCAACCTGCTGCGTAACTGAGCACCTCAAGCATAACAGAATACAAAAATAACACAGTAAAAAGAGTGGAACGTAGCTTAAGAGATTAAGCTTTACCGATAATACACTGTGGAACAAAAATGAATAATCAAAAAATGTAATCTCCTATGATTGAAGCATGCATTCTGTTGGCATTTTAACACACCTCAATCCTTATTGACTACTTCAAACTGGCAAGAAAAATTATTGAAAATTAACTTTTCTGTACTACTTCATTGCAACTCAGTCAAGGTTTTATCTGCCACACTGAAATAGAAAAGTTGCCTATTTCCTGTACCACAAATCTTTATAACCCGCTCACTGAGAATGTGCTAGTGTAAGAGAAATATTTAAAGCCACAACCAACAAAGAGTCAAACCTAATATAGAAAAAAGAAAAGGAGAAAACTCCCTGCAAATCCTCTGGAAGCCCATCAGCCATACCAAATGGCAAGAATGCAAAGTCAAGAAATCAGGCTGACTTCTTCTAGTAAATAAAAATGAACCTTACAGTGTTATCTACTTTGTTTCTTTCCTGTGGTCCAGCTTTGTATGGAGAATGGCCCAAAGAGGAAGCTGGCATGGACCTAAGACACCAGCTTTTCCAGGTGTTAAACAGAACACAGCCAAGACACCCCCTCCTTCCTTCTTTCTACTTCTTGGGACTCTTACTACAATCTCACAGACCAGTCTCAGCACTTTTAAATGCAGACTGCTGTATGGCTCATGCACACACGTAAATACATATTTTATTTTACTTATGGAGGCCTTTTATAAAGGGAAGAATAAATTATTTGATCCATTCCCATAATGATCTTTTTTTTATTCATTTAAGAATCAATATCAATGTCAGAACCAATAAGTCTGATCATTTAGTGCAAGAAAGGATGTAAAGGCAGTACTATAATTACTGATCAAAGTTACCAGGATGACTTCAAAAAGCAGGGTAGGGCAAGAAATGAAGGCCTACAGTGGTTAATTGACTTTTACAAGTCACCAAGAATACAGACACCAGGAATTTTCACAGGTTTAGCTAAATAAAACGCAAAGTGCACTTCAAAGGACAGTATCTTTTCTTCAACATCAGTGCATTTCACCCAGATGAAAGAAGATTTAATAAAGAATTCTCACAGTAGAATTGAATGCTATACTGTTGACTTAGAACACCCCCAGAATGGCCATTGGTGCCATAACTCAATCCTACAACTTAGTGACACATTCCCAGGGCACAAGAATTCAAGCAGGAATCTCACTCTTCCTCGCGCACAGCTGTCCCTAGCTTTCCTCCCACCCCACTGTCCCAGGGCACTCTTTAAACATCCAGGAAATTTGGGGGTTCTAAGGTGCTTAAGACAGTGCAGACAATGGTATTGAACAACCCCCACTTCCAATAAAACACGATATAGTCAGTCAAACCACCTTACCCTGTAAAACATAGATGTTATCCTTATATTCCACAGCACTATGAAACTCCATTGCTACTGGCATCGGACAGACAGCTGTCCAACAGTTCTCTCGGCTGTCATAACACTCCACAGACTTGAGTGAATTTCGCCCATCTCCTTCATAAACACGACCACCTATTGCATACAGTTTACCACAGCAATGAACCAGTTTGCAGCCTATTCTGGCTCGCAACAAAGGAGCTTTCGGAATCCACCTATTGCCAGAGTGATCATACATCCAAAAATCACTCTCCGCTCTGTGGTCAATGGAGACCTCGCTGCTGCTTGGTCTGTAACCACCCGCAATATAAATATCATTATCGGGAGATACAAGGATTCCAACCTCCCTCAAGTCATTTGGTGGCTTGCATAGTTTAAACACTCTCCCTGTGACCGAATCTAAACAAGGCACTGTTTGCTTCTTTCCTGAGTGTTTGTGGGCAGCATCAAAGCATATGATCATTTCAGAAGCGGTCATTCCAAGCCGTTGTGTATAGCCATTGGCACTATGTTGTCCCTTCTGTACACAGCTTTTGGCCATAGCCTGTGCAAACATGGGAGGGATTTTCTCTAAAAATGTCTCTTCCAACAGAGGCATACGGATGCATTTGGCAAATATTTCTGGAAGGTGCACTTCTCTCTTATTTTGTTCATGCTCAAACCACCTTATAATGCTGTCATAAACATGTTCTTCTTTGTCTACATTTAAGTCATCGCTGTCGAGTATACTTATCAGTTGGTCTTTTCTCAACTGAAGAAATTCTTGCTCTTTGGTGACACTCAGAAACTTTTTACGAATGTAGTCTTGTGATCTGTCTTTGAGTTCCTGATGACCATAGTGATCAGCAAAAATAAACACCCCAATGGAGTTCTGTGGGTCCAAATGACTGATCATGTATTTAGCACACTGGTCTTGTATGGAAGGGATCTGGAAGATACTAGCTGCAGTGAACAAAGCTTGAACGTTGGCCTCTGTCAGCATTACTCTGGAGGTATATGCATAGTTCAATACTAAATGCATTGACTCTGCTTCAACACCAACTATACGAACTTCTTTCTGGGTACTCTCTGTAAGGCCGCTAGTGAACATAGATCTACAAAAGAAAAATATTGAGCAGTTTATTTGTAATTACCTTCTAACTACAGGTATAAGATATGAAATCATATTGCACGGCTAATTCCGCTGCATCTGCCCTTCTATCAGCACAAATACATTTATCAGGGACATTACACTGTCTTGTTTGAGTACTTACATATAACATCAGTTCTAGACTTACTGAAACAAAAGTGGCAAGGTGGAATTTCTTGCTTAATTATCTCACTAACCTCATCTTAAAATTATCTCAGTTTACAAGCAAAGCTCGTGACATATTCAAGTCTTTGCACTCAACTTACAATATGTCATTTCATATGCATATTCCAGCACTCTGGAATACAGAACTATAAAAGCAAACGGGTAGTTTAAATCTGCTGTTACCGAATCCAGGCTACCCTCCATACTGGAGGCATTTTTGTTTGGATTGTGGGTTTTTTAAAAATAATGTGACGTTTTCTACAACGAAACTCTTCTTTGATAATCAGGCACTGATAATTTATTGACATTAAGAGTACAATAATCCTTACTTATTAGGTATACTATATTATTGACAGTTACATGGAATATTAATGAAAATAAGTTATAATTCTGCTTTTGATCACTACTGGAATGATGGACTATTGTACCTGAAATAAGGACTGATTGCAGCAAGAACATTCCTATGACAGGAGAATGTTTTCCCATGATCCACTTCCACTACAATATCTGTCAGTTGTCCTTCATCATACATGGTTTTAAGCTGTTGAAGAATACTACAAGCATGGAAGGGGTCCATTCCACTGCTGACCGTGTTTGAAGAAGGAATTCCGTTCAGTGTTTGTGAAAACTTACTTGGTTCTACAAAGCAAAATTGAAATTGTTTAACAAAAAACAGTCAACAAAATAAAGCAACCCCCCAAAACCCACACACCAAAAAAGCCCCATGCGTGAACAAGAATTAGCACAAATTCATACTCTCTACTTCCTCACTGTCACCACCCATCAACAGCAAGTCTAATATTTTCAAGGATGAGTAAAGACATAAAGATAACTCAATTGTTTATTTTTTCCTTTTCCCAATGTATATGTAGATTACAATTAATTTTAAAAATATATCCATTAAAATTCAGAAAAAAAAGTAATAGTTCATATTCATTATATATTACTAGAGAGGAGGGAAATTAAGTCAAGAATCACAATGCATACTAACCTATAGGATGGGAAAAACAGAAAATGCAGAAGAATAAAATAAGCCCCCAGCTTACAGCATAACTCTACAAGTCCATATGGAAGTACTTAACTTTACACCAAAACAGGAACTGGCTACTAACCTATACAAGTGATGGATAATAGCAAAGACTCATGAAGAAATAGCCATACATTAAGTTATGTTGGGCAACAAAACTTAATTTCACATAAATTTGTATCCTGTTACATGTTTTTCTTTACAAATAAAATACAATTACGATTTAAAATTATTCAGGTATGAAGGAGCTCACATATCATTTTTGAAACATACTAAGTAACATGTGATATGGCTCATGAAGTAAATCCCAAAGTGAAAATTGAGCAATATCTCAAGCACAAAAATCTGTTTCGTAATAGCCATGATTTTTTTTTTTTTTTTTTTTTTTTTACGCAACAACAACAAAGCAGAGCTCAAAAGCAAAACATTAGGTGGTTAAGAGTTGCAAATCAGGTAAAGCTGCTGACTGCAACAAAGAATGCTTCCAACAGATTTTGGGCAACACAAAGGGGCAAAGAGGATAGCGAACAACAATGATCATGATGAATGGAAGATTTAAATTCTAACTCGTGGCGATGTGCAGCAGTTACAATTTCTCTTACTCAGAATTCTGACACAGCGTTGATCACAGTCACAATTAAATCAGTAGGGATCTGCTGTTGGGCACACATTTCCCATGGGAAGCTTGAGGCCAAATAGTGTCAGTGTCTGTTCTAAGTACTATTAGGAAAAGCCTTCAAAACAGTGGGTTTTGAGGGTTTTTTCATTTTTCAAATACAATAGCAAATACTTAAAGGTAAGAGATTTTATTTTAACACACTAACTGAGCTCCAACATTCAAAACTAACCAATCATTAGGGAAGGGGAGAATTCATACTTGCACTTGTCCAGAAACAATGTTAATCACTAGTGAGCAAATTCCAAGTAAATAATACTTTCCTACATTGTCTCCAAAGCTTCCTACCCAGCAAAGCTTTAATGTACAATAAAAATTACCACTGCAGAAGAGTTTAGTTTACTTTCTAACAGTGAAAAAGATGCAAAATAATTCTTCTCTAACCCTGCCAGTCACTCAAGCAGTGAGCACATGAGATCAAAACAGATTCCAGTGCTGGAATACTCATCCCTGTATTACCATTCTTCTATTTAATCCTTGACAATATCCACACTACAGTTTACACCCCATAAAACCTTCCCCCTCTCATGACCTTCATTTTCTCCTTCTCACTGCAAGCATCTTTGTCCTCTATTAATATTCCTCTCACTTGCATCTCAAAATTTTAATTCTGCTCCTCCCAGACATCACCCACAAATACTCTCCACACTAATTTCTCAGACACCTCTTCATTCTCTGCTCCGTACATATCCACCTTCATAGAAGCTTTTCATCACAAACAACCCCGCTCCTCCCCTCGGCTCAGCTCCCTTCACACAGACCACAGTGTAGGGGTGTCCCTCACAAAAAAACCTCCTTCCACCCAAACAAAGCACAGCACCACTGCACACCTCGCCTCACGCGGTACGGCTCTCTCACTATACAGAGGCCCTCGCTCCGGCACCCTCTTACCCCGCACTCCTGACCCCATCCCCCACAGACACCTCCCAGGCACCTTCCTCTGCTATCCCCTGTCCCATCCGGAAGCGACACCCCACACTGCAGGCCCCTCATCCAAGCACCTCTGCCCCACCGGGCCTCCCAGGGCCCGCCCACCACTCAGTGTCACTCCTCAGCCCAGGGGCCCCAAACATCCCTCCCTCACACTGTGCTCGCCACGGACAAGCCCCCTCTCCGCCACCCCTCAGCAGAGAGGCCCCAACACCCCTGCTCTGCGTACGCCCCCGAGACACCCCTCAACACACAGGTCCAAACACCCCTCACCAAGCAACCCCTCCCCGGGCGCCCCACCCCACAGGCCGGCCCCCCTCTTCGGCCCATTCCCCCGCCCCCGTGGCCCGGCTGCACCGACCTCCTAACGCTGCCATTCTCGGGGCCCCGCTCCGGCAGCGGGAGAGGGGGGCGGCCCGAAAGGAAATGTCACCGGCGCCACCGCTTCCCCTGCGCCGCTTCCTCTCGGCGGCCCGCTTACTCCCGCGGAAGCCAACCCCGCTCCTCGCACCCACCAACCTGGAGCCCGCTGATTGGCCACAGTCCCTAATGCCTGCCGGGAAATGTAGTGCGGGCCCCCAGGGGAGCCCCGCCCCTGAAGCGCGGGGCATGCTGGGAGTTGTAGTTCTCCCCGGCGGACTGTCCGGGATTTGTAGTTTCCAGGAGGCGGCAGCGGGGGGCGGGCTCAGCCCGTCGCGTAGCAACGAGGAGGTGGGTGCCTCAGGGCGAAGCGGCCATTTTGGGGCCCCCAGGCAGGGGCGAGGGGCATCTCTCAGCGCCTTGCCACAGGGTGGTTTCTCCTCCAGGGGCACTCAGCAGAAATGGCCACTCCGCATAAATAACCCCGCCCAAGTCCCTGTTTGTATCAGGCTGTGCGCTGCCTCTCTCCTGTCCTCCCTGACCTGTGCCTCCTGGGATGAACCCTCCTGAAAGGAATGAGTGGTGTCACCCAAAAGATGCCTGCCCAACAGGCTGGGGAGAGCAGGCGCCATGGCCACTGCTGGAACACCGGCAGAAAAATACAGAATTGTGTCATAGAACACCAGAGCGGAAGGGACCTCAAGGACCATCTGGTCCAACCTTTCATGGCAAAAGCACAGTCTAGACATTGACCCAGCACCCTGTCCAGCTGAATCTTAAAAGTGTCCAGTGTTGGGGACTCCAGAGCTTCCCTTGGGGAGATTATTCTGATGGCTGACTGTTCTCTTTGTGAAAATAAAAAGAGGAAAAGAAAGTGCCTGCTGCTGTCCTAATGCTGCAAGGACACGGTCAGGGGAAAGGCAGCATCCGGATACAAGACTCAGAGCTGTGCAAGGCTGAATTGACCTTTAATGAAAAACGTATAATCAACTAATTAGTCTGAAAGCTCATCGCACCAGGAGTGGTTTTTTTATTTTCTCAGGGTTTGTACCCCCCAGCACATTGTGGCCGGCCAGATCAGCCGTACCAGTCCTGCATAGAGAGCAGCTGACTGACAACAGCAAACAAGCAAGCATTTTGTTGCCAATGACCTGTAGTATAACAAAGCACATTTCTCTCTCCATCCTGGAAATAAAGTGGCTGATAGTCACTGTCTTTTCCAGTTTTCTGTAGCAACTACCCACTGGTTCCATTCTTGGTAATCAAGCCATCCTCAGAAGTTTGCTGTGGAAGAGTCATTTTGTTTTTTCTTCTTTTGAAACACAATGAAAGAAGAACTAACAAATAATGGAAGCATTCCGAAGTCTAGTACATTTTTCTGGTTTTAATAAAAATAAATGTAATGCAACTTTGCAGCTTTTAGGTGGGAAGTTTTATTAAGAAATAAATGCAAACAAACACAATTTAAATAGTATTTTTAAAATACATTTCCCTTTAACACACAGAAATAGCAGCATGGGTAGATTACCAGTGCTCTAAAGCAGATGAATTTAAAGCACGAATAGCACCATTCATTGTCACCCTACTGCTGCTTATGTGGTTTTGCTTTCGCTTGCAAGGCATAGCTTTTCCCTAGTTTAGCAATTATCAGTGGTGTCCAGGCTGCTGTCGATAATAATACTACACAACACAGGAATGATAGAGACTCTGATGAAGGAGGTGTAAAAGAAAATAGAACTTCACGTCTGCAAATCGATTCTGCAGTTTTCCAATTTCCCCATTCAGCAATGGCACGGCCTGTGAAATTGTCCCTAGAAATATAAAATGAAGGTAAGGAGAATACCTCCAGTCTTACCTTTTAGCAAATGACATTGCCTGATACAGTTCATTTCCTTTGGTGTGGACTGGGCTGGATTAGTGTTCAAAATGCAGAAGCGAAATGGAGAATGTTTTTTAATACAGATATCACATTGAACTGGTATTTTGGAGCGTGAGTTTTTCTTGAAATAGCTTACCTTTCTAAGGTTTTTGGTGAAGCAAATAAATTGCCCTACAAACAGGTTTAAATATTCTTTAAGAGACATTGATATCAGCACTTTCTCTCATTCTGAAGTCTGTCTCAAACATAATATGCCATCACCCACTCCCCCCTCTGGGAACCTTCATTAGCACTGCCCAGCACTCAGAAGATTCAGCACAGTGCAGCATCCCAGTGGAAGTCCAGGGACCTGGCTTTTTCACCCATCTCTGAATATTACTTTCTGGGTCTCTCAGGTGCAAAACGGGAAGCACACTGCCTGTGCAAGTTATTCCAAAACCTGTGGCACTCACCTAGCATGTGAAAACTAGGTATTATAAATGACATTTATATTACACACAAATATTAGAACCAGTTCTTTCAGAAATTACAAGATGGTTAATGAGTTCCATCTCCCTTTTCATTTGCTGCATCCTTTTCTTTCTCTCTTCTGTCATTGTTTTGCCTGGGAAGTGATGCAGGCCCAGTATTTGAGTGTAGAACTAGAAGTCAGAAAATTGGGTTCTTGGCTTGGTGCTGACACTAATTTACTTCATGCTGTTGATCAAATAATTTGATTTCATGGATTTTGGCTTCCCGGGAGACAATGAGGAGCTGTGAAGCCCTTAGACATATCCTGATGTAAACTCCTTCATTGATATTCTAATAATTTTTGGTAGGGTGCTTTTGTTAGGGTTCTTTTTTAGTTCTCCTGATCAGCAATGCACTGAAACCGATGATACCATTTTAAGATTTTGCAAGAATCCAAAATGTCCTGGTTACTGAGGGACTGGGATGCTTTCACGTATGCTTTAATTTCACACCTAATTTATCATTCCTGTAGATAAAGCTTGGAAACATACAGCTGAAAACATTCAGTGGAGAAAGTGGGGTTTTTTTCCCCCATTTGATATTCCAAATGTTCAAAACTAAAAATGAAATAAGATTGACTGAGAAGGAACACAGAGTCCATGTCTGTCTTTTATAAGTCATTAGAAACATTGCCCCTCTTATGAACTCAGAACTGGCACTGCTTGTTCTGGGATTCTTGCCTTCAGAATAAAGAATGTCTTTGTCATGAGCCCAAGCAAGAAAAGAGGGGAAGGAAAAAGTTTCAGGAGAAAATGAACAAACCCCACACTTTTTCAGATATTTGATAACTTAGAAGATACCAGAAAAAAAAAAAAAAAAAAGTTCAAACAATGAGGTTATTGAAAATGTTTTCCTTCTTTATTACACCTATGAAACAAGTTAATTAGAAAGCTGTTGTTCATCTGCCTTCAATATAGGGACCAAGAGAGCATCAGATCTTTGGCAAATTGTTGTCTGGGTCATCTGGTAGGAAACTGCCCAAACCATCCCCAGTGCTCCTGCTGCACAACAGATGACGCACAGAGCACTTTCGGAGGATCCAGCTCTTGCAACACAGTATTGCGCAAGACTATTTGTGTTTTCTTCTGCCAGTAAAATGAAGATAATGCAGGAAAAAAAAAAAAAAAAAAAGAGACCAACTTTTAATAAAAAATATGAATAAGGGTTTCCTCATGCACCTTTAAAAGGGAACAATTTTTAATCTCTGTATTTCCATTTTCACTTTTTATATTGTGTTTAGTTTAAAAATATAGGAAGAGGTCCCTGCAGCCTCTCTTCCTTTTTTTTTTTCTTTCCTGTATGATGCTTTTCACTGAGATGTGGAGGGCATCCTGAAAGGAAGGGGTGACCAACCCACACACACATACAGTCCAAACAAAGGAAAGTAAAGGTTGCAGAAGTTTGACAAGACTTTGTAGTTTTTCACAGCAATATTTTGAATGTTCACTTTTTTCATTAATCACTTGAGTTTAAAAAAAAAACAAAACAAACCAACATTAACCACATAAGCAAACTTGTTTAACTATAAAATGTAAATTATACTAGTAAAAAAAAATATTCCTTACTATCTCCCACATATTTCTCAATTAGTAGTATTTACAGTTCTTCAGTTATTTGTGCAAGTTAATTTGTACTGTGAGAAGTAATACAGCTGATACAACTACACTCTGAAACCCCCTCATTTTAATTGAAAAAAATCTTGATATTCACTGTGGAACAATCTAACCTTGAAAAACAATCTCTTACCAGTTTGTCTTCAATGCATAAAACACTGCTCATTTTCTGCATTTCTGTCACCAAGAGGCACATTAATTTAGTTGCACAATAATGTAACACATTGATACATCGATTGAAGAGGAGAAGGGTTTGTTTAGCAGCGCCCAGAAATCCCGCACTTCTCTCAGAATCTTTCAAATGACAGTTCTTGCTGCAGTTGGAATTGCGGATCATTAGGGAAAGTTGCCCTTCAAAGCCGATCGATCCTGCCACACTGAGCACAGTGGGCATTACATCAGAGGAGAGGGAGGACTGGCAGGGGGCAATTAATGGGGCAGATATTGGAGTGCCTTTTCTGATTACCCCATACTGTACAGTGGATTTGGCCTTGCTGAGACAGGCTGGTAGCAACAAGAACCCTGATGAGATATGGCTCTGCTAATGTCAAGAAGTGCCACTTCCTAGCAGCAGGAGCAACTTTATTGAAACCATCTGTCGTTTTGGAAGACACATGTGTGCGCACACACGTACCTCCTCCTCCCAAAGTGTTTAGCCTTTCTCCTAAGGCTGACTGAAATCGCACAGCTAATCCCTCCTTAATCTCAGAATGACAGGCTCTACTGTTTTCAGCAAGTCCCAGCAGCTACTGAAAATCTGGGTGACTGCATTGTTTAAGCACTGTGACAGTGATGTATTCTGGAGCAGCCACTCGAGAACAAAATGCACATTCATCCACTGTCAACAAAGTTTTGCAAGAGCAGCCTGTGATTACTAGGAGCCTGACAGAGAAGACGTAGGTACCTGCGTAGAGATGAGAAATCTGCACTCCACTGGATCTGCTCTACACAGGGGACAGAAAGAGGAGATTTGGTGAGCGTGGTCCTGGTGAAACCTCATTTTTTAGCAGGTGTAACCCAACAGTGATCTCAAAGGAAACAGCCCTGTTGGGGTTGCAGTGGTCTCAGAGTACGAGACCTGTTCCAATTTGCCAAGTCTGTAATCGTATTTTTATGATGATCCCTCCTTAACACGCCAGAAGCCTTAAGCTTCTTGTGGCTGTATTACAGAGGTGTGCATCAGAGTCCTGTTTGCCAACAGAAAATGTGGCACTACCAGAGCATTCACTGAGACTGAATTAACTCCAGGCTCTTTGCAGGTAAAGTGTTTCTGTTGGTATTTCATGTACATCTGTGCATGTTTAATTTCTTACTGCTAAAAGCCATGTTTAAAAGCACCACTAAAAAAAAAAATATATATATATAAAAAAAAAAAAGCAGCTTCCAAGCTATTTGGAATAAAACCCTGCATGTCAGGCCTGGAGTCTCTGAAATCCCTCCTGCCAGCAAACGTGGCCCATATACCCCAGGCTTCTTGGCCACTTTGTAAGACAAACCGCACACAAAGGCGAAGTATGCCCCATCCAGAGCAGGGAGACGTGTGGTTCTGACCTTGTCTCCAGAACTGGATTTCAGGAAGTAGTTTAATTTCATCTCCAAACCCTTCTGGCTACCTCCTGTCTACTTCCAGAGGGCCCAGATCCAATAGACCCTTGCAATGGTGGAAGAGGTAACAACAGAGAACAACTTAATGTTTCCCTCCTCCCCTCGATCCATATTTGCTTTTACCTATATGTGTGTACATTATTAAGACTCCACAGCTTGCATGAAAAACCCCATAAAGACCTCTAAAGAAAGAAGTCACTGATGGCCTGGCCAGCTCCAACAGTTGGGAGCTGTGACTTTAATGCACTAATGTAGACTTAAACTGACCCAGCCACTAGTCAGAATGGGATTCAACTGCAGGAAAGGTGCAGACCCTTCCCAAAGAGCACAGATGGCTACAGAAAGGAGAGATCAAAAAATAAAGGGCCTCTTATGCCCAGAACAGATGAGAAGTTTAAGAGCAAACTAGTTTTCCTTCTTAACTGGGGAAGCTGGCAGAGGTGCAACCTCATTTGTTTCTTTTTAGGGAGAGTACAGTACACTTGACTCACTCAACACAATATCCCTGGGACACACTGAAGTCATCACTCAGAGCTGCTGTGTTTTTCAGTTCTTTCTCTCTTCAGTAACTTTTGTGTGTTTTCAAGAACTTGATTACGGAAAAGACAACGCCTGGAGCTGCAGAAGGAGAAAGTATCTCTCCCCTTCATACTTTCAGCCTGAAGAACACTGGTAGCTTAGTACACTGAAGTTATTTTCTTAATTCAGAAAACCTGTTGCTTAAAAATAAAGTATCTCAGACATCTAACTTTCAATGGTTATTTTTGACTCAGTATGGTGTGACGAGAAGGGGCAGTGTGGTGTTACAGACCTAACTAATCACTGAATGCAAAAATGTAACAGCCATAAACGAGCTTAACATCCTCAAAAGGGTAATGGATAGTGTGAATATTTTTATAAGTGCCCCTGTAGGGGCTTTTTTGTCTATAGAAGATAATCCAGTGTGTCAGCTTTCCTAAGGAAATAAGTTTAATA
This sequence comes from Megaceryle maxima, assembly GCA_024605025.1. Taxonomy (NCBI): domain Eukaryota; kingdom Metazoa; phylum Chordata; class Aves; order Coraciiformes; family Cerylidae; genus Megaceryle; species Megaceryle maxima. The sequence goes on from JANHGN010011176.1 coordinate 177,439, forward strand.
GATGGTATTATTTTTTTTTTAATT